>OVAP01007426.1:0-10793 GCA_900406295.1 Aurinia saxatilis
TCAAAGCGCAAAAATATCAGGTTGTGACTTTAAAAGTAGATATGATTCTTTTGTTTACGAGAGCCTAAGAGGGGTACATTTAGGAATATGATATGTAGCACTTAGAAATAGAACTTTTGATTCAGTTCAGTCTACAATGCTTCACTTAAGATGTGTGAGGTTCTTATTGATACTTCATTACTTGTTAATGATTAAGGTATAATGAGACAAGAAAAGATATAATGAGATAAGAAAGCTAAATCTGAAAGGCGAATCTACTCTCTGTTCACTCAGCTTCCCAAAAGACAAAGGACAACTTTGTGTTTCATCTTTGAGACGCCTATTAATGTTTGTGTTTCACATAATGAAAGGTATTCTGTAATCTGTAATCTCACTGATTTTGATAGGTATGAGCGGTGACGAGTGCATGCTACAGAGGTGTAGTAGAAGCAATGCTCGTTGATGACATAGCAAAACGACAGCCATTGATCATGTGGTTAGAAGAATTGAGAGGCCAGCTGTACCAACACAGAGGATGCCAAAGAATCTCTCAAAGAGAAAACCTCTTCTTCATGCTTGTTGCACCTGTACCAACAATGTTGTTCATTGATACATTTGTCTCCTCTCTTTGACTTGCATAAATCATGTCTCTACTTTGTATGTAAGTTGATGATAGTGTTGAAAATTATATACTGAATCGAGTTGTGTTTGTTAAATAATGCACATACAAAAAATTATTACATAATAGAGTTTGATCAACTTTGTATGAAACAAACAGTACTACTATTTTGACTCTGTTCATCAGACCATCTTAGAAACATTTGGCCGTTTCATCATAAACTTTATTTTTATCTTGACACATCATCCGTTGCACATAATGCAATTAAGAGTTTCGGACTAAGAGATAAAGTCATATTCTCAAAGAGTCGAATACAAATAGATTCATCATTAGGGTAATATTTTGTGAAGGTTTCAGCTACGAGAAGCAGATACTCGATCTGAGGAATTTCTCCCGAGCCTGATAAGTCTAAACATGCTCAATTTAGGCTCTTAGGGATTTGGCCAGACAAATCCATTACAGCTCATATCTAAATTTATCAGTATGAAAATCGATGATTTAACAAGATGGAGAAGACCAGCCTAGATTACACAAACTTGTCTGCAAAAATACAAATCAAAGTAAAAACAGTTTCCGGATAATTTTCGGGATTTTGAACCCGACGTGAATGGAACACGCAACCTTCTGATCTGGAGTCAGACGCGCTACCATTGCGCCACGGATCCGAATGATAATGTGCAGAATTACCTTTATTTAGCCAATTAAAGTCTTGGTTTTATATATCAAAGATCGATCCAAATGTATTGATTGTGTGTTGCATAAAAATATCATTCACTTTTTGAAAGTAAACTCTTTCAAGAAGAAAGAGTAAAAAAATCCTATACTGTATTTACAATGAAATGAGTCTACTTTTAAGTTCTAACTCGGAAGAACAGAATGTTGAATAACTATCATTGAAGCCGAGAAGTTACGGTGATGAATGTATCTTCAGGACAAGGGATCGTCAAGCCACCCATTGGATGGTCGAACCCAAACTCTTCCTCGGATTTACTTAAAAGAGCTTGGAATGTAGGCTGACTCAAGTATGAAATTGGCACCAAGTATCTCTTCCTCTGGCTCTCTCCGACGTACACTGCAAGAAAACCTTTTGGTGCCGCGGAGGCTTCCCTTTTGCTTGTTGTGGCTGCCAAAAATCTTTTTTGCACCCAATAGACTTCTCACCAAAGCCATTTCTTTTTTCTTTTAGCTGATTCTGAAGATGTATGAAAAAGGAAAAGACTCAAGTTATTGGAATTGTTGTTGTTTGATGATTTACAAAAGAGGAGTCATGTGTATTATTTATAGAGAATGAGTTGAAATCTATGAAACTTGTGGTTTACATGTGTGGGACAGACTAAAACAGGGTTTCACATGGCTTTTGTCTTAACCATTTGCAACTTGTCTATTTGGACAATCTCCATATGCAAATTCACAGGGGCTTGTTTTCTCAATGTTTCTGAGATAAGAGTATAAGACGTGCCCTATATTTTTAATTACAAAGACAAGAAAGTTCTGTGATGAATAAGCGGGTTGTTGTTTGTCTTATTCTCTGATATATGAGGTCCAAATGGATTTAGTAAGAACTTCAAGTGGGGACCTGTTGTTGTTCAACAACAGAACAACAAGTCTATATCACTCTTTAAGTTGTTCTTTGATTACAAGTAAAAATATTTCCATCTTGGAGCTTTGTAAGATAAAAGTAAAACAGTCACATTGTTGTCATTATTGATTTCCTCCTCACTGTTCCGTGAGTTTTATGCATGATATAGTTATACATCTTTTAAGGATAAAATATTTGAAAATTGAGGATCCATTCATTACTTGCAAGTGAAGATTGATTCTAACTTTAGTTTTAAAGGTCTAAAGAAAAGAGAAGACTAGTGGAGGCGTTTTAAGGAAAACAATTTCTATGACATGAGCAAACTGATATTTTGTTACAAATTTCATAAATATATTGACGAAAATAACATAAAAACTATACCAATATAAGAATTAGGTAAAAGAATATATATGCAGAGACCACGAGATGTTTTTTCTAATTCTTAATGCCCATGTAGTATGATGTTGCATGGTGTTCCAAATTTCTGGATTAACTGTATATTCTTATGACCCACAACCTTTAAAAGATCTTGAAACGAAGGCTGGCTCAAGTATGAGACTGGCACCAAATATATCTTCTTCTGGCTCTCTCCTACGTACACCGCAAGGAAACCTTTTGGTGCCTCAGAGGCTGCTCTTTTACTCGGAGAAGCTACTGCGATGGAGCGGCTTAGAATCTTCTTGGCACCCAATAGACTTCTCAACAAAGCCATTTCTATTTTCTTTTTATCTGGAACTTTGAATTCTTTTGAAGCTTGTGAAGATGTATGAAAAGGATTCAAGTTTTTGGATTGGTTGTTGTTGGTTGATGATAGAACGAATGGGTTATGTGTAGTATATATAGACGCAATGAATGAGTTTTGAGACCTCTCTAAAAAAGTCTTTAAAACTAGTGGTCTTGAAGCGTGGGACAGACGAGAACCTAAAAACAATGAGTCTCACATGGTTCTGTCTTTACCAACTTGTCTTGCTGAGATGATTAAGTGAGTGTGGGACTATAGACCTAAAAACAAACTCGAGATGAAAATCACAAGGGATTGTTTTCTCAATGTTTTTCTGGATTTGATAGACATGCAATTTTCAAGAATAAAGCCTAGCAAGTTCATGTTCTGTGGTGATCATATTCTCTCATTTCTGTGGTCTATATATATATGATTTAACAAGAAGAATTTAATGTGGGGACCTGAAGTTGCTCAACAACAGAACAACAAGTCTCTGTCAGTGGCTAAGTTGTTCTTTGATGATATCCACAAATAAGGTCACACTTGACAGTTGTAAGTAAAAGATTATGTATCTCATTTATAAAGACATGGAAAAATCAAACAAACAGTTGTAAGTAAAAGATTGTCTATCATATCTAGAAGACAGGGTCATGCGAAACTCTGTTTTCATCAATGAAGCCGAGAAGTTTTCTTTAGCTTTGTTTGTCTGTCGTAATCATTTTGTCCTCCATTAGAGATTCACAGTCCCTACCGGTTTTCAATGTGAAAGAGAAAGAAAATGCAAACAAAAAATTGTTTTATTTGGTCCAAATGCTTTGAAATTACAGAAAAGGTACACTTTCTTTTCTTTATAATCAAATAACTGAACTAATTGGAACCCTAAGCACATGCGGGTACGGCAACGTCTCGCATATGCACAAAGACAATGGAATATGGAGCTATTTTTATTGGCTTTTCCGAGTTTACAAGAATCGGCTCCAGAGGAGGTATGTCACCTGCCAAATTAACCTGCAGAATGTTTCCGTTGAGTAGCATAGCCTGACTGTGTAAATTTCCATCTTTTGCTGTCAAATGGTATTCTTCTCTTTGGATTTCCCCATTGTAAACTCGAGGCAGCTCGGAGTTTAAGGTTTTATGAGACTCCTTGTGCCTCAGACTGAGAGTGCTATTTAACTCTACTCTAGCCTCAACTGTTGTAGTGTTGTCAAGGTTCATCAGTAAAACTGTGATCCCTTTCTGCATGATAAAGCTTTTAAATTAATATACATTAAAATTATTTGAGTATAAATTGTATGGAAACTCAACGTACCGATTGTCTTGCACAATGGGTGTAAGAACGTATCTTTTTTGTTCCGGAGAAGCTAGTGAGCAATGCCTTTCTTCCCATAAGTCGTCGCCAGATCAGAGCACTGGGATTTAACAAGTAGCATAGCATGTAGTAAGTGTTGACTTCTAATGTTACATATTTCATGTATATCTTATTCTCAGTTCTTCATGTTCATATTATGTTACCTGTAGTAGTCTGGATTGGGTGTGAAATTAGTAGTGTTTAGCAGCCCATAGTTCCCTCCGATCAGAGACTGTCTACAATATGTTTTCGTATCATAAACCGATGCCATACCGAGCTGGTCCAGGTACCTATATCACGAAATATAATCACTTGAAATGCTTTGACTACATTTTATATGTTTATATGATATCTATTTCTTACCAGAAACTATACACGAAAGCATTAGAGACAAGATTCTCCCCGCTGTTGAAGGAACCACCAGACTCACCAACCCATGCCACAGCCTTGGTTGAGGTCTTGTTGATTATGTTCTTGAGGTTACGAAACGTGTTTGCCTCCTGGTCCAGATATGAAGGGTCAAGAATCCTTTCTATCAGATGTTGGTCGACTCCTACTCCATCGATCAAAATGTAGTTGTATTTCCATCCAGGGGATTGAAAGGGAAACCAAGAATTTAAATATTTGGGGATTCAGGGTACCAACCTGAACCTAGATTGTAGATGTGGTAAGTAGTAGCGTCAAGAGAGTTTGCTGTTTTGTTCAAGTATTCTGTGAACCAAGCAGGTTCAAAGAAGCCACCTGGGCCTATCACCAGCGGCATGGGACTCACATTCTTGTAAACCCGGTTCACAATGTTTCGCAGAGCTATGGTGTCCATAGCATACTGATTTGCTCCAATTCTTGCACCAATACCACTCCCGCACAGCTCGTTGCCTAACGGAGAAAACAGTTAATAAGCATGGAGATAATGTAAAGAGTATTGGTCTGGTGTGTGCATTTTATTGTGTTGTTAGGTGACTTACCGAGCTCCCAACCGTCCACTGTGTGGTTATTTTGAGCTGTAAACCGGATGAATGATTCAGCATTGGTGTAATCCCAGGCCCCTATGGCTTCACCGTTTGGTTTAATGGAACGTCCAGAAAGTGCATTCAGCCCGAAGATAATTTTAGCTCTGTTTTAAACCAAAAGTAGGATAAGAAAAGAGAGAGTTGAAAGAAATAAAGAAGAGGCTTTGAAGGTACCCGGTTTTGCTGAAGAAGGTATTGAGCTCGTCCCACCGGCGCATAGGGAGGCACCCTTGTGTGAAGCCAAAGAGAGTGGAAGAGTTTTGGGAGAAAGGAACACATGGTTGCTTCTGATCTGATGTCTCATAAATCAGCTTGTCTTGTAATGTTCCTCCTAATCTTAATTTCAAAGGAGCAAATGCTGTATTTTTTTAATTGAAATGTCAAAATCCTGACTACAATAAATTCAATATCAGCAACATGATGTAACTACCTTTAATTGCATTTTGGAGAATAATGTTGTTCAAGTCCTGCAATCATAGACCAAGGTCCAGTAGTCAATTGATGAAATGGAATGTGATGAAAAAAAGTATTTGAAATATTTGACTTGGTGCATAATGATTTTGGACATAAAACAAAAATTGTAATACAACGTGTTTTCCAATTTCTGCCATGTTTTTTTTGTTTTTTTCGGCCGTAGAGTTTTCTACATTGACTGATCTCTATTGTACTCTATATACATTTCCTAAATTCCTAAGAATCATGTCAATATATTGCTGCTACCTATTGCTTACATTTATTTATTTTAATGTAACATATATATACAAACTGCATAGAAAAAAGAGAGAAGAAAAAAACCAGATTGAGAAGGGAAGCATGGTCCCAAGCACATTTGCCATAGTCACATTTCTGAGGCGGCCACCAATCCAAAGTGGCACAGATGAAGTCTTCGTCTATTGTTCCCACGGCAGCTCTTCCGTGCACCACCACCGTCTCTTCGACAGCGGAAATCACAGGGCAGTCGAATATTAGGAATGACACTATCATAAGCCATATTTGACGATAACCCATTTTTTTCTTCTTCTTTAATTTTTGTATATAAGAAAATGGGATCCGGTTTGGTGCTTAAATATATATATTGGAAGACAGACATAGTCAAAATTTGTGAAAACCTTTTAAGTTATTTCCTTTCTTTGTTGTTTGTTAGCTAAGTACTTAAACTAAATTAATATAAAGATGGTATGTCAAATCCTAAGATAATTACACATTTAAGTTATTGATATTATTTTAAAATGAAACATGCCATCATAATGTCTTTGTGTTGAAATCTCCTTTAACAAAAAAAGAAAAGTTGGAATCTGATCTAAAAAAAGAATCACTTTATGTATTTCATAATCTCTCTTGAAATAGTTTTGTTTTCCCACTTCAAATAAAACTATAGTTCAGTCCGTGCTACAAGCAGATTTAAATTATAAAATTATTTTTAGATGGTTGATAAGAACGGTCTAGTTTATTTTTATTCTTTTAAGATTTTGGAAATTAAATCACTCAATCCAAAGTTTTTTTTATCTTAATAAAGCTATTATTCCCTCCATTCCTGAGAGATGGATTTTTTTATTGAAATATTGTGTTTCGTAAAGATAGATTTGTTAAGTTTTCTGTTGTACATTAGTTTTGAATCAAAACTTTGTTTTTAGCTCTTAAACCCACAACAAATTACAATTTGAAGCATTTGTCTGAATATGAGGTGGTCTTTTCACATCTCAGACGGTTGTAGAAGAATGGACTCAGGAGCTAAAACCGTTGGGGTGCCATCGTCTTGGAACGAAGGAGAAGCCATATTTTTTTAGGTAGCGAAGAGAGGAGCTGAATCTATTAGCCCAAAGTTGAGGCTTTTCTGATCTGTTGTGACGGGTCCTTGAGAGTGTGATGTCGAGCTATAGGTTTAAGACCCTAATTAGTAATTTGTTGCAATTTTTTCTTCGTTATTTTCCGTATTCTAAAGGTATTTTCATGGTTTTTTTTTTACATAAGAAATTTTACATAAACCCGCATGTGTTGCATCTACAAAAATGGTAAAGGGGAGAGAAAGTATCGTCACATCTTGAACATTGCCAGATCACTTCTCTTTCAAGCCTCGTTGCCAGTTCGATTTTGGGGTGATTGTGTGTTATCAGCATCATATGTAACTAACTGCACTCCATTTTATAGCACTTCATGGCCATACGCCATATACATTTATTTGGTGAAAAACCATCATATGATCATGTTCGTATCACATTTTGAAGTGGTAGATCCAAAAATACCACCAAAAGTTTTATTTTCCGAAAATACCACTAAAAGTTTTAATGTTATAAAAATACCACTAAAAGTTTTAATATTATAAAAATACCATAAAACTTAGATTAATTTTTAAAAATTCAAAACTAAACCCTAAACCCTCAAAATTAAACCCGAGCCCTTCAAAACTAAACCCTAAATATAAATTAAATAACCCAAACAAAAATAAATAAATCTTAAACATTTGAAAATAATTTTTTAGTGTTTGTGGAATTTTTGGAAACATAGAATTTTACTGGTATTTTTTGGAAAATAAAATTTATAATGGTATTTTTGGAATTCACCCTGGAAAGTGTGGTGTGGTATTTAAAGAAATTTCTCTAAAACCAATAAATAATTTAAGACTATTTACTTATTCTTAATCCACATACAAAGCCCAATTTTTATGACAAAACATGTGACCCAAAACTATTATAACTCAATTTTGTAATTAAATTAATAATTAGAAAAAACCAATTTGATAATATTTTTGTTTAACTAATCTAGCCCTATATCTCAATTTGATCACTCAATGTTGATGATATTATCTAATATCTACCCAGATGACTTTAGTCATGGTGAATATATATATCTCTTGAGCAACACTTACATATCTACATTGATAATATTAATTTGAAGAGAAGAGAGATTTATTCATCTAAAGGATCTTGGAAAGTTTGCTCGTATGCGGGTGGAAACACAAACACATATGTCACATCCTTTGGTTAATGGACTTTTGAAGTTGGTTCTGATGTTTCCGGTTGCTACCGCCTCCGTTAAGAGATTTTTTTCAGCAATGAAGATTGTGAAAACCGATCATAACCAAATTGGAGATCAATTTCTGAATGTTTTTTTAGTTTGTTTTATCGAGAAAAGTGTGTTTGAGACTATTACAAATTAGACTGTCATAACAAGATTTTAAAATATGAAAGCTCGTAGTTTTGTTGTACAATAATTTATATTTTTATTAAGAATTTTTTAATATATTTTTTAGAAAATATATGCGTACCTTGGCAAAAGAAATTCCTGGATTCACCACTGGCTAGTACTTTAGAGATTTTTTTTTCCTTTTGGTCAACAAAACTATTTGCTTCTCTAGTGCTAGTCCTCTTTCTTTCCACGTAGGAAGTCCTTGAGGTGGATCGCGTCGCCGAGCTCGCCTGCCAATAGCTTGGTTGCTAGTTGCGCACCTAAAGTCCTGCATTTTATGTCGAGTGTCCATTGGCTTGGTGGAATTTGCAGAACTTATTCTCATCGTAGCCGAATTGGTTCCTTGGCCATCCTTCGGAACGTCCTCGCCCATGTCCGAAGCCTCTGCCACTCCTTATGCCAGCGTTTCTTGCAGTTCCTTGAGAGCTTTTTTCTCCTTCAAAGACTAGGTAGTTGGGGGATCCGGCTCCCTCGTGATGGATGTACTTAGACGACTGACTAAGCTTCTTCGTGTTTCGTTGGGTGATAGAAGATGGTTGTATGATGCGTGGGGCCCGTGTAGGTGCATGCATTGCTCGAAGGACTTCTATCTGTTCTTCGTTTACTATGTAGTTGCTGGCGAGATGCAGAGTGTCTTGGATGGTTGGTGGTTCGTGAGTCGTCAGTTCCTTGCAGAACTATTTTTTAAATCTCAAAAGAGCAAACTATTTGGTTCTGTAGTATTTAGGGATTTGTCGTGAGAGGAAAATTATGATATACAACTGTGAGTAAAAAAAAAACAATAGGTGGCGAGCTCACAATGATTTTACGATTTTTAATTACATTTCTTAATATAATTGGATATGTGACATGTCATCGAAACCCGTTTTAATTTTTCTGCGGTCTATAACAATAAGAAAAAGCTTCTCTATTAAAAAGGTAAAACTGAATTAGTTTCAAAAAGTATACTCATTAACGATAAAAAAACCGGTTTACTATTAAAAAGAGAAAAAAATTGAAAGACTGTTTGTCTGTTAAATAGGAAAAAAGGTTCTCTTAAAAAGGAAAAATTAAATTAGTTTTCAAAATTATACTCATTACAAAAATATATAACGGTAAAAAAAAGTTCTCTATTAATAAGAAATTTTTTTAACCTAGGTGATATATTATAAGGAAAAAGTGATTTTTGGATATAAGTGTTTTATACATAATAAATCCAAGATATCTCATTTATTTATATTACCCAAAAAAGGACATAAAAAGTTTTATGAGTTGCAAATCTATAATATACAACCATGGCGATAGCTTCACGAGTTTGAGGGTTTGATTGGTAACATTGTGGAATGCTGGAATTTCGTGTTTTTGTTATTCAGCAGGATTTTACCAATCACAAAAACATGCGGAATAGTAGAAAAACGTAGGTCATGCGTTTTGGCTCAACAAAAATACAAAGAAAGAGCCATTAAGTCATTAAGCATGTATATACAAGCTTAATGGCTGAAATTTTCTTTTTAATCACTAATAAAAAAAAATTCAAACACAATTACATAAACATTAATTTTGTTTTTGTAAAATAATTTCAAGTAATAAAATTTAATATAAAAATAATAAAATTGATATTTTATATGATTAATAGTTAATTATATTTCATCACTAACAAATTAATAAATCATATACAATTAGATTTTATTTAATTTTCACAAATATAATAAATGTAGTAATAATATTTTTTTAATGACCTTTAATATTCCGAATATGACATAAATTTTAAAAATGTGATATATATAATATTATTTTACATAGTAATATTTCAAATTTATTTTTAAAATACTGTTTTCTTATTAAGTGTATGCATAAACTTGTATTTCGCCATTCCGGAGCTTATATTATAATTATTACATCATATACATATATTTTCTATTATTCCATGCAATTTGCTTGTTATTTTTATGAGATTTAGATATAAACATATTTTGTTTTTAAAATTATGTATAAAATATTATTGTTTAATAAAAATAAAAACAATTGTAAGAACAACACGGTTAATTACATCCATTCTTTGTATGATATGTCAATATACATGATATTATTGTGAAAATTCATATTAAATAGGGATATTTGGTTTAATGCATGCAGATCGATCCATATGCGGCTCGCGGGTGTGGAGTGATCATGGATCGATCGATCCATGCAGCTCGATCGGTCTACGCATGCAGCTCGATCCATATGTGGCTCGCGGGTGTGGAGTGATCATGGATTGATCGATCACGTAAGGATCGATCGATCCACGTGAGGATCGATCGATCTACGTGTGGATCGACCGATCCATGCCTTTTTCTCCATGAATTCTTCACCTTTTTGTCTCACAACTC
>OVAP01007427.1:713-10793 GCA_900406295.1 Aurinia saxatilis
CCACCAAGCTTAATCTGCGCCACATTAACCAAAGCCATCATCAAAAACACACACCCACAAACCGATCCTAAACCGGAAACAACCATCCCAATCCTCAAAGCCGTCTTGTTCACATAGTAAACCACCGGATCAATCCTCGCCGAGAAATGAAACACCGACGAGGTTGCAATGTTCAACCTCATGGCTTGTTTCAACCCTAGAGCGATTAAGCTTGAGAAGAGGAAAGACGCGAAGGAGTAGACGTGGAAGGCGACGAGATTCTCCGCCATTTGTGAAGTTGGAGAGCAGTTTGGGTTCGTGACGAGGCTGTTTGATGGATCTGATGGGTTCCATGAGAGGCCGATGAAGACGGCGAGTGTGAAGAGTGAGTTCACGTTTATGATTCCGTCGAGGGCTGTGATGTGGATGCTCGTCGTCATTTTTCTTCTCCGGTGAGATTCGGTGAAGAGATTCGTTGAGTCAATCGCTACTTTAATTCGTTGAGAAATTAAAGCAGTAGAAGAAGAATAGAAGCAAAAAAAAAAAAAAAAAAGGTNGGCGGGAATACTTACCACTATACTACAACGACTTTGATGTTAGCAAACAAATAAGTGGACTATATATTCAAAACTTACTTTTTTTTCTTTGAAGATATATGTTTGTTTGATTTGTTTGAATTTTCATTTATTTATAAATAGTGTATATTTATAAGTATATTTTCACATACTTTGTTTAGGTTTGAATTTAATTTTGGTTATTTTTATTAATTTTTTTTACTACCTCCATTACATCCAGGAATTCTCATGTTTTAACTTAGTTAAACCTACTGCTATTAAATATAACTAAAAAAAATTGAAATTTGAAACCATCTACAAGTCATGTCTAAGCTTATCCGGTAATTTTTNCTTTGAAGATATATGTTCATTTGTTTGATTTGTTTGAATTTTCATTTATTTATAAATAGTTTATATTTATAAGTATATTTTCACATACTTTGTTTAGGTTTTAATTTAATTTTGGTTATTTTTATTAATTTTTTTTACAACCTCCATTACATCTAGGAATTCTCATGTTTTAACTTAGTTAAACCTACTACTATTAAATATAATTAAAAAAAATTTGAAATTTGAAACCATCTACAAGTCATGTCTAAGCTTATCCGGTAATTTTTGTGGCATTTAATATATCTTCGACGATATCTAATTTTCTATCAATATCGTGCATTGTTAAAACCATGGCATTCATTATATCAGTATGAAAATTTGGCTGATAAATTTCCTATAAGAGATTAAAAAGAAATACAATCAAAATCTATGAGTTACATCTAGCTTACATCATAAATTTGGATCTTGTTCGAGTAATTTGATATTTACAGTTTTATTCCATTAAAATTATTCTATGACTGGTTTTGGTTTCGAATTTAGAAATTTCTATTAGGATTTGAAAAATGTCAAGACCTTGTTTGATTTGATTGAAGTTGCTTACCAATAAATAAATTGGTAAACCAACCAAAACAAAATTGATGGAACTTTTTTTTTTATTATTTATGAGAATGTTTGTTAGTTTTGTAAATTTTGTTAGGCTACTTCCACTTTTGTCTATTTTGATGTTGGTTTGCAAAGATAGACCCACTTCACCATTCAAAAAGATAAGGATAAGACAAAAGCTACACAAGTAAAATGTAACAAACAAATCAATCCATGTCTCTTGCATAAATTATAATACACACTATCGAGTTTGTAATTAGCTCTTAAGAGACATTGTACTTTGGAGGACCCTTTTGATGAACTGATGTTGAATCTCTCTTCTTCTCTTCTTCACCCTCTTTACCAATCTTGTTCATCACTAAATCCGAATCCTCTGACGGATTCACGCATACTTTCAACTTAGATTCCATGCCGAGATAATTGTTCAAGACCCTTCTAACTCCAAATCCTCTAGAAGGTAGACCTTTCTCATTGACATTTTTTATGTTCTTGCTTGAATAAGAAGGTGTTCTCTCTCCTTTTCTCGGACTAATCAGTGAAGCAGGCAAAGGAGAGAAACCCGGTGTTGTCGAGAAGCTTGATCTGTATGGAGTTCCTGAGGTAGATATTAGATAAGGGACTGGTACTACTTTCTTGTGAGCTTTAATGTTGACTGTTGGATTTGATAACAGATTGTTATCATCATCTGATTGCTTTGTTAAGTCATCCACGTAGAGTAAATCATCGATCCGTGCCACGATGTTTGATGCTAAGCTCTCTAGTGCCCTTGAGTAGCTCTCCAGGATTGACTTACCAATATCCTGAAATTTGTTCAAAAGGACAATATAAGAAAAAGCAAATCCAACTTTATAATGTAATGTTGTTAAGAGGAAATGAGTTTTTTGGACCTTGTTCCATTGAATCTTGCTAATGTCTAGAGAAGTCTGTGTTAGAGATGGAAACCGCTGTTTCAAGCAGCGTAAGAGAGTTTCGGATCTCTCCACAAGTATTCCTCTTTTGTCACCAGCTGCCATTAGTTCTTTCACCATTTCCCATGATAACTTTGGAGTAGAGCTTGAAGTGTTGTTATTGTTGACTGCAAGTTTTGTTTCGACTCTTCTTCGCCAAACATAAATCGAAGCTTCCACACGGTTTGCGATATCAAGAGCTATATGCTCAGAGGATAGATCAAGGCAATCAAGAAGACGTTCCGCATAGAATTTCTCGGATGTTATGTACTTGTAGATAACATCTCCAAGGCAAGATCTACCGTTCTGTGACAAGACCTGAAAGACTCAGAACAAAAGATTGTTTTGTATGAATGTTTTGAATCAAAAGATACAAACCTTTGGGAGTGTTTCGAGGTATGATTCTGGAACATCCATTTCGGTTAAAGCAATACTGTTAATTGCCATTGCAGCTTTAAGTATCTGCGTCGCGCATTCTCTCTTGTGATTCAATTCTGTTCTCGCTTCTTCGGTAAGACCATTAGGTGCTAAACGAGGAACAGGCAACCACCATTTCTCCTCTTGACGCTGAATCTTTCTACGGAAAGAAGCTGAGCCATCATTTTCCGATGCTACAATCCCTTGATCAACATACCAAAACTCGGTATTCTTGAAACTCGCCAATACATCCTATTTGCAAAAAAAGAAAGATCATCACTATGCTTCACTTAAGAGGATCATTGTGAATGAAAGTTAAGTGAGACTTACAAGAAGCATATTGTCTAGCTTTCGAAGAGCCGGGAGGTTGATGAAAAGATCAAATCTTGGTCTACAAGTCATAACCTGAAAGATTCAACAAAATCAATTCAATCTTACAACATTGAGCTTCACTAATTCCAACAATTACAAAAAATCAACGAACTTACCTCAAACTTTTTACCATCTGTATAAGTTTGTGTAGAAGGAGTTAACTCAACAATATGATCACTAACACAAAGAATACACTCCATTTCTCTTCTCCACATCTCTTTCTTCTCGCTCGAAAGCGGCTCTAATCTCCATAGCTGCCCGAAAATCGTAGCTAAAGAAAAGACGAAAAAACATATCACAAAAATGATTCAAACCAATTTCGATGAAACACACAAGATTGGTCTATCTCTAAAACTTACCACAAAGATTGGTAATTGCGTTGGAGATGGCCAAAGCTGTACACACTCCTTTGCCTGAACCCGACATATCTTCACCAAGTAGTAACTTCGCAAATCTCTCCTTCATCATTTCCACATCTACTTCAAATTCAGATCACAAAAAAAGTGAGAAACTTTTCAAAAATTGAATCTTTTTTTTTTTTTTTGTTGGGAAAAATAACCTGCAAGATTCATGTGTTTGTCTTTAGACTTAGAATCAGACATAAGGGTATGTTTCTTATGGTCTGGTTTAACATTTTCTTTACGAAATGAAGCTTTTCTTATAGGCCAACCAAGAATCGAAGATGGTGGTTGTGGTGGTGGTGGAGATGAAGACGAAGCAGAAGCTGAACCAGAAGATCCACTCGTGCTTCTTCTATCACTCGAATCTGTTACTATTTCTTCACTAAAACAACTTCTTCTCTTCTCAATCCCAGTGCAGCTCTTCACTAAATTCTCCATTTTGACAAAACTAATGACTCAGATTTTGTAAGGTACAAATGAGACTAGGACTGGAGATGATATAAAGGTAAAGAGTATTTTCTTTTGTGTAAAAGATACAGAAGAAATTTTTCAAATGTTTCAGCTGATAAAAGTTATGTGTTGTGTTGTTCTCTGTTTCACTTCCTCTGTCACGAGTATACAGAGAGAAAGAGAGAAGAGAAGGAATAAAAGTAAATACAATAATGTTTTTTTTGACTTTTCCAGTTTGAACATTAAATTTATCTTTTTGGCGGACAAATCACTCTCGTGTGGTGTGAGGTTTACGGTTTTGCCCTTTGTTGTTAATCAAGAATTTTAGTAATTTACTACAAATGGAATTTGGTTTGCTTTAGTAGAATTTGATTATGAGGTTAATAATTAGTTATACAAATGAGACAGGTGATAAGCCATAATTGACAATTTAACTAATTTATCTTACCTAATGTGAATGAGTCATATAAACTACATTGATTGAATCAGATGTTTATCTTGATTTAAAAACATGAACATTAATCGCAATTTTTTATGTGAAAAAAAATTGTTACTTTTGTTTTGTGATCATAGAAAATGGTTAGACAATTGTTATTGTAAGTTTAAATTTTAATCAGTACAACAAACCCAATTAATTCAAATCCAATTACTACATGCAGAGTGGAGGAAAAAAAGTGGAGACATTCTTCTCGATAAGTTGGAAAATTTTAATATCATATTTATGACCTTGGAGTTGAAAAGGTTCAAGTGTTTAATGCAGTCATCTTTTTTTTATTTGTCAGAAAAATAATGCAAAGTGTTAGTGAGTAAGTTGTAACGGTGTAGAGTGAGTGGCTTTTTCGTTGATATGGATGTTTATTGTGTGCACTATGGTAATTTGATCATTTGATTTCAAACGCATGGTCCCAACGATATTCGTTTTAAAACTCGTAGCCGTTTTAGGCTTCTCTAAAATCAGGCTTAGCTTAATTACTTTTACTATCTTTTATGACTTTAAGCAAGTTAACATTCTTAATATTATCAGGTTTAAATAATCTGTTTGTTGTTAGTAGAAATTAAATATTGTTTTTTTAAAAGATTTATCTTATGGAAGATTAAAACATCATTAAAAAACAAAAATACAGGATAAATGTTTTTTCATAATTTGTTAAAGTCATGTCTATCACATCTAACAATTCCAAAATTTGAACTTAGTTAAAGCTACTATTAAATAAAGTAAAAAGGTACTTATGAAATTTGAAACCATCTAAAATTCGAATTGTTTATACGGGATAAACTTTTGTTTGTACACAAAAATTCAAAATGACTTGCGTGACATATAGGTAAAGGTAACACAGGACTTTTTGTTAAAGTACAAACAAAAGTTTTGACTTTTTAGGACACCAGCACTCTCACGTAAATTTTCCTTTACCCAAATGTTTGTAACTTTGTATTTTTTCTTACCTTTTTTTTTTTTTTGGGTTATAAATTTGTAGGTACGTCGATAATAGATTACATTCTATTTTTGTAGAGTGTGTATTCCACATCCCGCCTTCTACATTCGATTTCCATTTTCAATTCAAATCCTTTGTCTTCATACTTTTCTGTTTTCTTTATGTATTGTCTTTCATACTTCACTAGTTGGTGACCTTTATGCACCTTTTACACTATAGTCTTCATGATTGGAATTTACTTTTCATTTTTTCTTTTGTAGTAGATATAGTTTTTAAAATCAAGTAAGTTTGGATTAACTACCCTTAAGTTGGAAGTTAACTTTTTTAAATTGTACTACTTGAAATCATAATATTTCATAGGATTTCTAAATCCTAAACACAATTTGAAATCAGTTGAATTAATAATCCAATAAATCAAAATAGGTATTTTTAGCAATTGATCATTTTGTATATGTAAAAGTTACCTAATTTTACTACTCACATTAATCGTACGAGACTTTATAAAGCAAAATAATATTAAGATACATTTAAGACGATGTTAAGATTATGTTAAGACAATTTTAAGATAATGCTAAGACAAATTCCCAAAAAAATGTTAAGACATTTTTTGTTTTATGTATAGATTTATAATTATACTACTATTTAATAAAGTAAAAAGGTACTTATGAAATTTGAAACCATTTAAAATATATCATGTAACTTTCTTGGCATTCAAGAAATCTTCGGCGATTCCTATCAATGACACGTGCAGTGAAAACCATGGCGTGAGTCAACAAACAGAGGAAGCCTTTACAAGATAATTAAAAAAGAAGTCAAACATTACCCGTGAGTTGTGCTCGGAATAGGCAGGAGTGATTTTTATACCAACCGTGACTGGACCTCTTTGAAGAGCATCCACCATAGTTCGCTCAAAGTCAGCATACGAGCTAGGAAAATTCCTAAGGTAGTGAACAGTGACAAACTGGGTAAAGTAACAAGGCACCTTGAAAAAACAAGGAAAATATGCTCAATTTGTTGTTTGAGCAATAAAAAGAACAAGGCAAAAGAAAACTAAAGTTTATATAAAGCCGCGGAAATGGGAAATTATGCGCTTCAACAATTCCATATGTCATTGCATTCTCAGTACACCAAGATTTGGTTCAAGACAGTCCTGACCAACCAAACACATAAGGTTTGATATGGAGAGAGAAGAATCATGATGCAAATCACCTTTGAGCTTGCAAAGAGCAACCAATTGTCTCGTTAAAGCCACGATCCAACATATAGCAGATAGATTCGCAAAGCGACTGGGTGAATGGCGCTTCAATCACACAGAATTGTGACGTCGCCCAATCAAGAAGGTAAATATAAACATTCCACCACTGAAAAAATCCTGGCACGACTTCACGCCATGGTACTGGATCTAGCAAATACGCGTCTTTTCCTCTCTTTTTTTTGTCTTTGTACTATTTTCTTTGGCAAATTTCTTTTTTTTTTTTCTTTTTTTTATGACAGGTACCATTTAGAATTGAGGATAATACTAAAAGTTGTAGAGATTTAGCGGTACTACTGCAAGCTTATAAGTTTAAGACCAGAACTACAATACTATTGCACTATTGCATGAGTGCGAAATTTTTTTGGATTCTACTCTGAAGATGGTGAGAGAGGATGTTCCTGGACCAGGTGCCGGATTTCCCTCTTTCCTGATGAATTGCATTCAGTAGGTGCTCATCTTCAAATGAAATTGGCCAACGAAGCGATCTGACACGAGCAGTTTGGATTTTCTCTAACAATTCAAGAACGGAAGTGGCTGCGTTGGATCTGTCAGAGGCAAAGGTTGGCCACTGCCACTGCCACTGTAGAGGCGTAGAGGAATGAAGAGGCAAGTTTGACACGAGATGACAGATGTGAAACTCTAGACTGAGACACCGCGAGTTGATATGATAATCTACCATGGGATTATCGATTGCTATTACATAAACACAGCTCATCATAGAGATCATACGTTCCATCTCGAGGAGGAGAGAGGAGAGCTTGGAAGTTCTAAAAGCTTGCAATCTGTCAGAGTGTAAGCGCTTCTTTGGTAAATTTCATCTTCATACTTTTAGTAGTTGCTGCCCTTTATAACACTTTTTATACTATAGTTTTCATGATTGAAGTTTACTTTTCCTTTATTTTCTTTTCCAGTAAATATAGTTTTAGAAAATTTAGTAAGTTTAGATTCAGTGAAAACCATGATGTGAAGACGTGCATGGTATTAGAAAATGTCTTTTCCTTTTTTTCTTTTTTCTTGTAAATATAGTTTTTGAAAACTAGTAAGTTTGGATTCATTGAAAACCATGGCGTGAAAACATGCATTTGCTAGATCTAGTACCATGGTGTGAAGATGTGCATTCACTAAAACTAAATGGTTTATAATAAACAGAACAAAACCGATCCGGTTTAGATAAATCATAAAACTAAAGAGCCTCGCCGCTGCGGAAAGAGCTTTGCCACTGTGACTCTGAAATGGATATCGTACTAGCACAAGAACGAATACAAAGAGTGACACATGAGATTTTCTCTACAAAGAAAAATATATTAAAGTTTAGTAGTAACCTACAAGTTACACGACACTTCAACGACAAGCTTGCCTTGCCTCGAATGACTAAACTCTAATCTCACATGTTCTTTGGATCTATCCACAATCCAAAGAACCAGTCAAGAACAAGTAAACTCTATGTTTTTCTCAAGTTTCGCTCTTTTTGCTCTACAAAGCGTAAGTCCTATCCACAGACTTGATCCTCTATTTATACACAATAGAGGTTACGTACAAAAACTACCTAAATCTGATGGAATCTAAACCGAAGAGATAATCCCATATCTCTTCCCAAGTTTATCTCTTCCTGTTTTTTTCTCCGGAAAGATAAACTTCATCTTATCTTCAACTGAATCGACATACAAGCCTATCCAATATATTTTTGTGTCATTCCAAGTCTTCAAGATCTCTTCTAGAAATCTTCAGACACATCCAGCTCAGCTACAACTTCACTGGTCCAGGTCACCAAGATTCACGTCAACGTCGTGCTAGCTCAACTACTATAGCTCAACCGCTATATGTCTCTTGCTCATGTTTATCCCTTCCTTGTTTTTCTCTGAGGGTTAAACATGGATCTTCACAATCCAAAACATGCTCCACGAGCATATCTTCTACTTCTAGAATCTTCCATAAGTTGTTTCTCAATCTTCACTTATCCCTTCCTTATTTTTCTCCAAGGGATAAGGATGGATCTCCTCAATCCACAACTGCTCTCCAAGCATCTACTTTGCTTCTGGAATCTTCTTTGCTTCTGGAATCTTCCAAAAGCTTCCCCTCGTGGTTCAGATAGCTACATCTTCAATTATCCACGTCAGCTACATTCCAGATCAGCTTCGTGCTAGCACCGCTCCTAGCTCGAACCTGCTACATCTTCAGACTCCATACTCGATGCCGAGACCCCAAATTGGAACCGTGCCACACGTCTTCTTCTGGCTGATGAAAATCTTTTTTTTGTCTTTGTATTATTTTCTTCATTAAATCCCGTCTTCATACTTTTACTAGTTGCTAGCTTTTATACACCTTTTATACTATAGTCTTCATAATTGAAATTTACTTTTCCTTTCTTTTCTGTAAATATAATAATGAAATATAGGTTTTGAAATCTAGTAAGTTTGGATTGAGTGCCCTTAAGTTGAAAGTTAAAGTTTTCAGAATTGTTCATTAGGTGTTTAAAAAATATTCAGTGATGTTTTATTTGTTTTTGCTTTATTTGACAATTCATTTTGGTTGTTATAATTTTTTTGTAAATTATGTGTATAGTAAGCTAGAAAATAATACGATATTTTCATTTTTTATCAACATAAAAAAAATGTTATAGTAAAACTTACTCATTATTAAAAAAAAATTGTATATTTTTTTATTAAACTTTGACAAAATTCATATTGTGGTGAATTAATATACTATGCTAAGTTTTCCTTTGACAAACGCCCTTATTCTATCAAGATGCATCATATCTTTTGAATCCGAGAGGAAAAATAAAACGAAAATGCAAAAGAAAGAATAAAGAAGATTTAGGTGTATAAATGATGTTATTTGCTAATAAATTTGGCTATATAAGCAGTTTGTTAGAGGAACATAAAATATTTATTCATCCTAATTTCTCACTCTTTTTTTGTTTGGGCAACCCTAACTCAAATTATATTTTTTTAAACGAATATGAAACCAATAAAAATAAGCGAAGACTCGAGCCATCTCAACTCCAATAGGTGTGCTCACGGAATAATCCATGGGCTATGCGGAATAGGACACAAGAGTGATTTGACTGGTAGCAAATAGCTAGAGTATCACTTACATCTAGGTGATAAACATTTGACTGATATTGTTCAGGTAAGACGTTTTGCATGTGACATAACGAACTTTGATCTTTGACCTTATACTACCCACATTGATTTTTTTTTTTTCAAAACCCTAGAATTTCACTTTTTATACTCCAGATCGTATTCTCTCTTCCACATACTTATTCAACACTCTCTCAATTTTTATATTCTACAATCATTTTATTTAATAAATTTCAACACCTTACCCTACCACTCCACA
>OVAP01007428.1:0-10792 GCA_900406295.1 Aurinia saxatilis
GATAAATAAAAATTAAAATACAAATCACATTTACATTTTCTTGCAATGTATCATTATTTTTATTTAATTTTTTATAAATATAATTTCCAAATTGATTATTATCAATATGTTATACTCTTACTTTCTCATTGTTTTAAATTGATAATTCACATCAATTAATTAGATAAATGAAGTATTAGTGGATAAATTTATTGAAAATATATAATAAGTGGGTAGAATTTATAATTTTGATAAATAATGGGTATAATTAGAAAAAGAACAAATTGTAATGAAAGTGAATATAACTATAATATTCCTTTTTGGTGTAAGAAATAGTGCAATGGGTTGGAGTAAAACTCAACACTATTTTAATGCAACACTATTTTAGTGCTTAAAATAGTGCAAATGGTTGGAGATACTCTCATACCAACGAATACATGTCAGAACCCAAACCCGACGAGCGAAAGCAACCACATGTATATCATAAATAAAAAATATTTTACTTTCAAATGTTAAAAAAAAATTCACAAACAAAAAATCTAGTTAACAACCATCTCCTCCTAACTGTGAATTTGTTTCTTACTTTTATATTTCAAGACGTATTTTACAAATTCTTCATGAGGATTACTTTGGTAACTAATTCAGTTGTTCAGATGCTGAGAAAAAAAAAAAAAACTCTAATTTACAGGTTTCAACTTAAATAGTTTGATACAAAGTGAAAAATTTATCATTGATCCACACATACACTCTCACAGGAAAAAGGAGACTAACTGAAAAACCAGAAAAAAAAGAAGAAGTAGCTCATCATGTCTTTATGAGCTGTTACTACGACTGTGACTGGAATTTTCACTCCCACGAAGCTCTCTCAACAAAGCAACCACCTGTAACATATTAGGCCTCTTTGATGGGAAGTCATCAACGCACCGTAACGCTACCTCCAAATACATTAACATTTCTTTCACATTCACTCCTCCAATTTCATTCAGAGACTCCGAACCTTCTCTTCCACTCAGAAGGTCTTCGTCAATCACGTCCATATGTTTCCCTTCTCTTGCCTTCATCTTCGACCAACCAACTAAATTCGTATCACCAAACTCTTCTTTATCCGTTGGTCTTTTCCCGCTCAAAATCTCTAGCATCACCACTCCGATCGAGTACACATCGCCTTTGGCCGTACACCGGAAACTCTGGTAATATTCCGGCGGCACGTAACCTGGCGTGCCCGCCAAGGTACTCACACTCAAATGCGTGTCTAACGCGCTAATCAGCCTCGCCATTCCGAAATCTGAAACCCTAGCTTCCATTTCGTTATCAAGAAGCACGTTGCTCGATTTCATATCGCGGTGGATTATATGAGGGATGCAATTATGATGCAAGAAGCAAAGCCCTTTGGCCGCTCCTTTCGCAATCTTTTTCCGTTCTTCCCAGCTCAAAATCCTCCGTTTTTCGCCTGTCCTCGGCCCGTGAAGCACCTCCTCGAGGCTCCCGTATTGCATAAACTCGTAGACGAGCAATCTCTCTTCCCCAATTTTACAATATCCTAGGAGCGGTACGAGGTTTCGATGTTTGATCTTCCCTAGAGTTTCCATTTCCGCCATGAACTCTCTATCTCCTTGACAACTTAGCCTAATCAGTTTCTTGATTGCCACGGCTGATCCATCTTTCAGTGTCGCTTTGAAAACCTCACCAAATCCGCCGTGTCCGATCATACTCGCTGCCGAGAATCCGTTTGTTGCCTCAATAAGCTGGGAAAATTTAAGCTTCCTCAACTGCCGCTGAAACGTTGCTACGTTAATACTCAACGGCTCTTTCTCCTTCTCGATCTTCCAAGTCGTTGCAGAATTAACAGCTTGTAAACTGTGAAGCATTTTAGCATCTTCTGCGTCTCTCTTCCTTGCACGAACCGCGATCGCCCAAACAATCAAAATACAAACCGACGCAGCGGAAATCAAAACTCCCAAAATAATGCTATTCGCCCAAGAAGCTGCACTGGTTCCGTGCTTACCACGCTTCCCCTCCTCTGGTCCAGCAGGAAGCTGATTGTTCCCGTTTTTACATTCTGGTAACGGAACACCGCAAAGTCCAGGATTACCCGCGTATTGGGTGGCTGGTAGCGTGCTAAGCTGCCCTCTCTGAGGAATCGGACCCGTTAACTCATTATTCGACAAATCAATCTGCACCAAAAAAGACAAATTCGAGAAAGATTCAGGGATTTGACCCTGTAACCGGTTGTCCGACGCATCAAAGACACCAAGATTCTTTAGCTGACCGATCGTGACCGGAATCTCCCCGGAGAGTTGATTATGTGAAAGCTCAAGAACTTGAAGAGCAATCATTTCTCCAATCACATCTGGAATCTTGCCTCGAAGCTGATTGTAAGAAAGATCAAGATACTCAATGGTTTGATATCTTGTGAAGAGACTCAGGATCGGACCCGAATACATTCTTGTGAAATCACAACTTTTCAGAGATGGAATCTGGAGAAGTCTCTCTGGTCTGATTCCTGAGAATTCCACCAATCCTCCAACACCTTTACACGAGTTCCCAACGTTTCTTACAAAAGCAATTGTGTTGCCAGAGAGTAGACCCGAGAGAGCTTTTGAACCGGGCTGACGACCTAACCGAGGAGGGATTTCTCCTGTTAAGTGGTTTGTGTTGAGATCAAGCCATACCAGAGTTGTACATTTCCCAAGCTCTGATGGGATTTCTCCGGTGAAGTTGTTGTTTCCGAGCTGAAGAACTGCTAATCTTGAAAGGATTCCGAAATCTTTAGGGACCTGTCCGGTTAATCTGTTGCTTGTGAATGATAACCATTCGATGTTGCTACAGTTGAAGAATTCTTGAGGGATTTCTCCAGTGAGTTGGTTGTTGTTCAAGATTAGATCTTTGAGGTTCTGTAATTTCCCGATCTCCGGTGGGATGTTTCCGGAGAGATTGTTGTACCAAGCGATGAACTGCTCCAGTTTCTGTAAGTTCCCTATCTCCGGTGGGATTGTTCCGTTGAAATAGTTGAGACTTAGATCAATAGTTCGAAGCTCAGAGCATTGAGATATCGCCGGAGGGATCTCTCCGGTGACAAGATTATCCGGGATTCTCAACTCCTCCAGTGAAGCTGCTCCGGGACATAAATCCCGTGGAATCACTCCGGAGAATCGATTCGAGCTGAAGTCAGCTATTCTCAGGCTTTTGCAAGCAGAGAGTGCAGACGGAAACTCACCGGAGATGAGATTGTTGCTGAGAACTAAGATTTGAAGTGCTCCGAAGCTCTCGAGGATCTTGTTCGGGAACGGACCGGAGATGTTGTTGTTGGAAACATCAAGAATCTGGAGCCAAGAACACGAAGACAACGAATCAGGGATCACGCCGGTTATGTTGTTGTAAGAAACCCGGAGGTTTTGTAATGATTGGCAAGTGTCTCCGATCTCTTGCGGGATCCAACCGGTGAGTCGATTATGCGAAAGATCCAAACTTTGTAAGGTTTTTAACAAACCGAAGGATTTCGGAATCTGCCCATCGAAGTTGTTGTAAGAAAGATTCAAGCTTTTGAGGTTTGTGCAGTTGATAAGCGAATCAGGGACATAACCGGAGATATTGTTACCGGAGAAGTCGAGGTAGGACAAGGAGACACAAGAAGTGAGAGGAATGGTTAAACCGGAGATGGAACCGGTTATGTTGTTGTAAGAGAGATCAAGTGTTTGGAGTTTCTTGCTCTCCAAAAAAAGATCATTAGGTAACTTTCCGGTGAAGTTATTGTAAGAGAGAGTGATGGAGATGAGATTAGAGTATTTGGGGAAGAAATTATCAGGGAGGATTCCGATCAAACCCGAGGAAGAGAGTTCGAGGTGAGTAAGGCTTAAGGGAAGAAGAAGAAGAGAGGTTGAGTTTAAAACAAAGAAATTCTCAGAGAGTTTAAGAACAGAGAGAGCATCAAGAGAAGTGAATGCGTTGAAGGAGACGATTCCGGAGAGACCACTACCGGAGAGATTAATCTCGGAGACTCTTCCGGAGAGACAAGAGACACCGGAGAATTGACAAGGGGATTTCCGAGGGGACCAGTTGGAGAGAATGTTGTTTGGATCATCTTGGATCATTGATTTGAAAGAGAGGAGAGACAATGAGTCGGTTTTGAGTGAGGATGAAGAAGATAGAGAGAGATGTGTAAGGAGGAGGAGGAAGAAGGAGATCCGGAACCGAATCCGGTTTGGTGAATGAGTCATTGGAGGAGTTTGAATGGAGAAGGAGAAGTGAGTTAAGTGAAGAATTTCAGATGATAAAGACTTACTTTGGGAGATGATACTAAAGCAGAGGAAGGGCAAGAAAAAGGACTTTTTTTTAAGAAAAGTTAAAGGTGCTTTTTTTAATTTTGTTTATCATTTATAGCTTGATGCTTCTAATTTTATATTAATTCTAGAGGGGACTAACATCTTTACCGAACAACGTTTTTATATATTTTCATATTATTTCTCTAGGTTGTGATCACTGTTTACCTCGATCTGTTTTAGTGAGATTGATTCTTTAACTATTGGGAATGAAGAAAAATATGCCAAAGGTTTATACTTGACTTATGAATTCATAACTATATTATATAAGACACTTACATGTAGCAATGTTTTTAATAATAATTTTAAACACTATATATATATATATATATATATATATATATATATGTTTAAGTCAAGTTGTATTCGGATAGTAATATAGGTGACTAGAATCCATAGTTCACAATCATTAATCACATTAAGTTTGGATTCGTGGGAGGAATTATTGCAAACCAAAGACTAGAGTATTATACTTAAGGATTCTGTACATAGTATGGTGAGGTGTATGGTCAAGATAAATGGGACCCCATTTAATCATAATTTACATCACATTCACATATGAAATTGCATTTTTCTTTCTTTTTTGTAAAACCTGTAATTGTTTGATCTCACTGTCGAGGGCCTCGACGCAGAGGCGTGGGAGAATGAACATATAGATGTGACTTTACAAATTACAATAACAAACTTTATGGTGCAACCATAATAATGTTGCTCACTTCTTTTTTACATTTTCTCTGATTTTAATTAGTTTACTATCATGTTATAATTCATAAATATAGCCTTTATATCATGTTCCAAGTCACACACTCCATCCTTTTCATCATTACATTGACATTTCCCACCAAATTTATACTGTAGGTAAGTTTTTATAAATCAAGAAGTAGATTTGATGTCCACTTATGTCTAACTATCAAAAGATAATTCCGTTGATATCTGTTTTTTTTCTCTTCTTCTTCAAAAATAATACTATTATATTTCTACATGTTTCATTTGGTTACTTTAGCAACCATTCAATTGCGCAGGAAATTGCCTCTAAGACCAATAATTCCTAGCAAGAAATAAATATTCTTTGATTCTTTTCCATTACAATTAAGATAGTGCAAATCTTATCGTCTACTCTATAGTGTTATAATATGTGTATATTATAGTATTATAGAATTTCACACTAATGGTGACTAAAGAGTATATATTTTATTGATGCTATACAATAAACAGGACCGAATAGTGGAGAGTAATAGTTATAGAAGGCCCACAAAAGAAACAACATCAATTAGCTCGTGGTTTAGTGGCATGAGAGGTTATGATTCTTTTGGCCCCAACACTTTTTTAAAATTGTTCTTTATTATCGTCTCTCATATCACCACCACTAATGCTGTAATGCATATATGGGCGTAAACGTAGAGTGCGGAATAGTGTGGTTATAATTGTGGAATTGATTTGTTTTACCATTTATAATATCACCATTTTATAGTGTATTTTATATAATTTTATATTACCCACACTTATTTTACAGTATATATTTTTATTATGTAACTATGTAAATTGTACCGCACGATTCACATCCGCAATAACCACTGGGAACCTATATGTTCTCATATGAGTTTTATTTTAAATCAAACGGTTCAGACAGAAACCTCATTTATTTTTTACAATTTTAATTCAAGGCAAAAAGAATTTTTTTTTCTTAATTAATCGAAAATCGAAGTGGCGCTTTTTGGTATACAGTATAGGCAATCAAGTACATGTATGTGTGTATGCAAAGAAGTCATTATCTATATGTGCAATTATGTATGTATAAATAATATTTTATACACACATGACCAAAAGTATTAGGCTCCGAGTGGTGAACAGTGTTTTATAATATGAAATGAGTGAATTATGGTTTACGGTACGGTTGAAATAGTAAAAACGCATAATGCGAATTAAATGCAGTTCGTAAAAATAGTGTAAAACAAAAAATGCAATAAAAACCGAACTTGGGTAGTTACCATTCATAGCCTAAGTTTCTCTCCACTGACATATATTCCTGTATTGAAGATATGTTAATATAATAAAACAATGAAATATGACTATATATTATTATTATGACTATTATTTAAATCAAGAGGTGATCCAGATTTTTACCACCCGACTAATATCTTCAGGATAAGTGTAGCCATCGAGTAACCCACTCATAATTTTTTTAATGGATCTAATGCATGAAACGGTTTTCAACTGGTCAAATAAAAGTGGTTAGATAATTCCGCGGTTGAGAGAAATCGATCTTTGGGAACTACTAGCTCACCACCATTTAGTTTATATTGTTCTTTGTTGCAAAAATTTTAAAGATCTAAAACACGCAATAGTATCGGTGGTAGATTATAGATCACCAATGTATAGGATTTCAAAAGACCTAAAAAATTCTATAGTCTAGGTTGTACATTATAGTCCGGGACGATTTTAAGTTAAAAGAAAATAATGTACTATTGGAAAGTAAAAAAAAAAACTCATGATTTATACTATCTTTTGATTTTGTTAATAGTTGATCGTGTCATAAATAGCTATCATCACTAATGTATTTATCTTAATTCTCTAGTTATAGTTATATGACACTATACCATAATTTGGTTAAAAAAAATGTATAACATGTTTCACATATCTTTTGTTTTTAAACTATATCATTTTATTTTCATATATCATTTAATCACCATACACTAATTTATGATATGTAAATTCAAAATGTACATTGTAAAACAAAATTTAGTCACGGTAAGAAAATTTTTATTGCATTGGCATTATATCATAATTTAAGATTTATAGACTCAATCCTCCTCTGCTCAACATAAGAGGTTTTGGTAACTCTTTTTTTAATTACATGAAATTATGCTCTTATAAATCTAAAACGAAAAATACAAAGTATGCTCCATAGAAAAAATATTAATGTTGTAATATTTCTTTAATTACATGATACTATACCCTAATTTGAGATTTATAAACTCAAACCAAATAGTATATAGTCTTAAAAATATGGTTATTGTAGAATTATTTAATTACATATATCCTAGTTTGGAATATATATATATATATATATATATATATATATACACACAATATGCTCCTCATTAAATATGGTTGTCGCAAAAAAGTTTTAGTTACANAAATATGGTTGTCGCAAAAAAGTTTTAGTTACATGATATTGTACCCTAATTTTAGATCTACAAAACCAAATAGAAAAATATATAGCCTTCTCTACACAAAATATGGTCATTGTAAAAATTATTTTTAAAAATACCGTAATTTGGAACTTATATACCAAACCATATATATTATATATTCTGCTTCACAAAGGAGAATATGGTTGTTGTAAAAAAAAAAATTACTTGACAATACTCTAATTTTGGATTTGTAAATCCGAAATGGAAAATATGCACCATGCTTCACAAAAAGAAAGAAAGAGACCGAAGTAAAAATTCTTTAATTACATGACACTGTACCTTAACTGAGGATTAAATAAATCTAAACAAAATAAAGATATAGTCTGCTCTACATAAAATATGGTTGTTCTACAATAACTTTAATTGCGTGACATTATATCTTAATTTGGTATTTATAATTCTAAAAAATATACAGTCTATTTCACACAAAAAAAATGGTTGCTGAAGAAGATATTTAAATAACACTCTACCTCAATTTGGGATCCATGATAAAAGTATATTTAAAATATGATAAGTGGTGCATTTCATCATGGGGGATAGAAAAGAGGTATGTTTGCAATCAAACTTTAGAGTAAATACAAACAATCTAAAGTTTTTTATTGTGCCAAAACTTGAGCTTCTAGCTCGACCATACGACATGAAGAAAATGTATAGCCGAAAATGAAAATGTATAACTCGCATGACTCTCAAGCTCGCTCAAGTTCTTAAGCCACAATCCAAGCATACGACACAACATAACCTATAACCGAGAATAATAATAAAAAAAAGACAAATATAAAAATATAGTGCTATGTCAAAGAAAATTTATCAATATATATATATATATATATATGACAAAATCAATTACAAATGTGATGAGGGAAATACTTGTTTTTATATAATAAGATATAAAAATGAGTATAGAAAAGAGACAAAGATATAATGTATGAAAAATTTATATTATAGTATAGAAAAAAGACGAAGATATAATCGTTCTTTAGATTAAGTTGAGATTTATATCATAGAAAAAGAATGAGAAACCATATAGCTACCTAGGCCAGTACCGACCATATTGTGTAGAAAATCATTGAGAAAAAAGAGCTCAGAAGATAAACACACACATGTTTTTCTTCTTCTTTGTAAGCTTAGTTATTTATATTTGTTTTTTTAATTCGAATTGTGGTATATACGGAAAAAGAATTTTATTTTTGTTTTTATAATATCAATGATGTGATGATTTTAATATTTGAGAAAGTATAATCAAATAAAGATGTGATGAGCAAAAATAATAATTATTTGATCTAATAAGATATCAAATTTTCTTCTTTAACTGGTCAGTTTTTATTTATGTAACATATTTTTAATAATTAAATTATTATATTCGCTGTAAGCATTAAAATATTTGGGATATGTGTGTTTTGAGCCGATATAAAATCTAAATGAGCTAATACTTATGTGGCAATCGACCAATAGTTTTTTGACACTTAATATATATTTAAGAAAATAATTGTAGAATAACTCTTACAATGACATAAGATTTTCTAATTTACAAATGTATAACAGAGAATTTGGAGAAATATATTTATTAAATTGTCGTTTTCTTAAAATGCACCTTTTTCAAAACATTTTAAAATATTTCCTTTATTATTTTTGGATGGTCCCAAAGTATCACTTCTTCTATTGTCTTTAGAAAATAAAAAAAAATATTTTTCCCCTTCTGTAACTAAACATTCCATTTTTTTGTCAACAATGCTGGACTCGAATCCAGATGGCGACACATTAACACTAGCACAACCGCTAGGCTACAAGTATAGATTTGATCAAAATCTCACATTTGTTTTTTGTGTGTTTTTGTGATCTCTGATTGGAGGTATGTTCTTATAATTCTTCTTTCTTTTTCACCCTTCTATAGTTTCACCAAAATTATGAGATATGAGATATGACAATTCCCATGGGATATTTAAATTGCATTGTCTACCGACATATAAAATCTCTCTCTCTCTCTCTTTATATATATATATAGATAGATAGTCCACATCTATGAAGTGAAGCCCACCAAAAACAGATGGGAGATCTCAAAGATTACAAGATCGACGTCAATATTGTATTTAGGAAAGTAAATATGTATGTGTATATTATATTACTTGTTCGTAAAATAAAAATAGGTTTAAAGAATACCTCTACTGTTATATAAATACGTAAATAAATCAAGAGAAACTATTATACAACATTGTTTCCTCCAAAATCTATCATGGTATAAGAGCTTTCGACCTTAAATATAGTGGAATATACAAAAATTCTACTATGATTTTCTATCTTCTTTTTGACGTATCTCCATCCATCGTTATTTCTTTAATGTTGGAGACTTGTTTATTTCTTTTGCAATGTTTATGTACCAATATTTCTCCCTTTCATCCTTGAGTTTCTCTTCTGATTTCACTCGCCAAGTGTTTTGATGAGTTGGCTTGGTTTAAACAAAAGTCAAATTGTTATAGATTGATGATGTGTTGTGTTTCATGCACATTTTAGGGTTTTTTTTAGTGTCATTAAGTCCCAATAATGCTGCATTTTCTCATAGGTTGTTAATCATTTGGTCACATATTGCATATTATCTCATTTTAGGACCTTTGTCTTGCATAGTTGCATTTTGCATACATTATTGCAGATTTTAGGTACCTTTTGGAGCATGGAGTTTAAGGAATATCTCAAACAGATTTATGTGGATGTATGGATGCACTTTGGGGGCTTGGAGGCGAATGATCAAGCTTTGGTTGCACCCCGAAGGTCTCCCGAGAAGACTCCATCCAATGTGTCTTGAAGATGGGTTTGGATGAAGGTCTTCTTCTTCATGTATGGAGCTGAACATTTGAGAAAACCTTGGAAATTGAGTTAGATTTCCAATGAAGGTGGTCTCATGTCATTCGAGATATGGTTAAAAAGTTGCTACTGAAACCGTGGAGTTAGGTCTGAAGATGCAACCAAATGAAGGTAGATTGATCCACATCTTGCTAGGTCGAGCCACTTATGTGAGACACTTGCATATCGATCTACACACGAAGAAAAGCATTTCAAGGTCAGAGTGATCGATCCCTTTTGTGAATCGATCGACCCACCCTGTGCAAAGCCAAAAATGGAAATTCATTTCAGACGCGTTTGTGCACATTTAAAACCCAAATTTTCTCATTTCAGACGAACTAGGTTATATTTTAGAGAGTTATCAGCTAGCATTGAAGCTTTTCTTCATTTCTCAGTAATTTCTTTTGCTATTGTACACTAATAAGTAGGTTTTTAGCCTAATTAAGACCTTACACTACAATGTAT
>OVAP01007430.1:0-10583 GCA_900406295.1 Aurinia saxatilis
TTGGTATGGTGATTTGGTATAGAAAGAAAAGGGTATATGAGGTGATGGTCCTGTTTTGAATCAGAAGTGTTTGGAAAAAGGCTTCTTCTGTTTACTACATAATAGCCCACTAAAAGCCCGTCACCCAAATAAAAGCCCAACTTTATTCAGAATTTTAATTTTTGAAATCTTGTTAGTTTATCTTCATCATATTGTGGACGTGGTGTCAATAGAACCATATATCTTAAACTCTTGAAAATGTTTGTACAACTATGTCTTTTGATTGTATATATTTTTCGTTTGTGTCTTTTTGATGATATAGTTTCGTTATAAACTTATGTTCATGCAAATAAAGTTGTGTTTTTTCGTTTTTGTTTTTTTGTTTACCTCTTTTTGTTATATATTTTCATTTGTAATCCTAGAAAATCTATTAATAATAACAATCTCGGTAAATGATTATGACGAGTACGACTATTTAGAGCAACTCTTGAAAATGCTTATACAGCTATGTCTTTTGATCTGTATCCTTTTTATTTATGTCTTTTCCATGATATTTTTACTATAATTTATGTTCACGCAAGTAAAATTTTGTTTTTTCGTTTGTATCTTTTTGTTTGCATCTTTTTGTTACGTTGTATTTTTTCATTTGCTATCCTAGAAGATATATGTAGGGGTGTGTATTTTCGCTTGCATATTGTTTGAGTCTTTTTATTTGTATTTTAGTTCGTAGGGGTGTACATTTTTGTATGCGTCTTTTCGTTTGTATTCTTAGCTTGCATCTTTCATTACCAATGTAAAGTTCTCATAAAATAATGTTGTAAAAAGTAAAAACGTGTTTGAAAACGAAAACAATAAAAAAGCAGATAAACTATAATGGAAAGCTATTGCAAGTTGTTGAATATTTTCGTGTAAAGATAAAGTTCGATCTTAAACTATTTTTAACTATTGCAAGTTGTTAAAAATACAGAGTAATATAAAGATATAATCTTAATTTTTAACTTAAGTATGAAGAAAAATAAATAAATTACATGCCTATGATTAGTAGCTCGAAAGAAAACTAATGAATTAATGAAGACCAACAAATAGCAATACAGTATGAAAACAAAATCGTTATTGAAAATGTGGACAGTTGATGAAGGTTGTTTCTCAAGTCTTTTGAACTAGTTTAAGGATTCAATGCTTTTTAATCCTCTTGGTGACTGAGTTGTGTGCACCAGGTGTGAGTATGGAGTTTGTTGAGCTTGGTGACTTACCAACAAAATAGTTTCCACCAAGACCATCTTTCTCCTTGATTGTCACAAATGGCTGAAAATAATTTTTTGGTATATTGGCCTCGAATTTATCGATCGGCTTCACCACAGTAATACGATGCATGATGATCTTCATTACATACACTTAGTACCGGCCCTAAGTTGTACAATGCCTAAACCAAACAAAAAAATAATGCCTCTTAACTATAATTTTTTTATTATGAAATATAATTGAAACAAAAAAATATCAATAAAACTCAATATGTTTTACAAAAACAAAAACTACAGAAATCATCAATATATCACTCATGAAAAATAATTCTTTTGGCTCTCTTTCCTGCCAAATCGTTCATCAACTTGAATAATTTATCTTTTCAACCAAATCTTGCTCTATTGATATCATCGCCAAGCAATTCAATCGTTCTTGAGACACAGTTGAACGCATATAATTCTTTATGAGTTTCAACTTTGAAAAACTTCTTTCTGTAGAAGAAACTGAAGTCGGAATGGTCAATAATATAACATTCATCCTTTCCTTTTAAAAATTTCAGCACCTCAACCGCCTTTGTAATTTCTTCTGACAATGATTTTTTTAAAAAAATTTAAGTTTCATACAAAAATATTCTCCATTTATATATGAAGATCTATCATCCTGCTTTAAAGAAGCTTCAATCTTCTCCATTTTGTCGTTCTCTGAAAAAGAGAAGGAGAATATTTTGATTTTTTAAGATTTTTTTTTTTTTTTTGCATCAACATTCACTTTTATTCAAATCGGTTCAGAAAGATTTATTTAGATTGTGTACAAAATTTTATTTTCTATAATTTAATAATTAGTATATATAATAAAGGAAAATCAGATAACAATGAGATTAATAACCCATGATTGTTTTGAGAAAAACAAGTGAAAAAAAAGTATTTAGATTTATTCTACAAGGGTTCTCTCTGCCCCACTAACCTGTTTTTACCACTATACCTAAGACACATATCATAAAGTGCTACCCCTAAAATTTTATATATATATTTGCTGTCTAATCCCTTTGCCTCTTATGCATCCCCTCAGAGCCGGGCCTGCAGACACTCTATATTCTCCTGTGTTTTTTTTTTTGCATCTTAAAGGCATTGACACTGATGTAATCTCCTTTTTTGAATGTAGTACTCTTTCCTCTGCCTATCATTTCGTCTTCCATTGATGCATGAAGTCGGATCCCCTATTAAATTGAGATAACAACATATAATATCATTTTTTGCTAAGATATTACTCAATGAATGACTGAATTATAAATATAACATTATATAGTACATAATGAATGACTGATTATTAAATCTAATCCTAAATAATACCTCTGCATCGACCAATACCATTTCAAAGGTAGTCGGACTACCAGATCAGAATGACTTCCACATGACCATGACATAAACCTTTTATCTTCTGTGTTGTACCATCAACATCAAGGTTGTTGACCATGAGGTAAGAAGAATTCGATGATTTCACAATAGACATGTTTTGACAATAGATAAGAAGATTCAATTTGACTTTCTATTGTGTGCTTAGAATTATAATGAGTAGTCTTAGATATTTATATAGTGTGATGTAATGATAGATCTTACATTTATTAGTAGTAATATATAATGAAATATAAAGTAAACATATACAAAAATATTGATAATTAGATTTCTTAAATGGAGGTAATTCCGGCAATGATTTATATGTCCGATCCTTAGATGATATGATTTTTTTTTTAAATGGAATGCGACTTAAATTAATCACATCATTTTTGTTAAGTTTAAATTCTATCATTTATGTTGGTAGTCTAATCTTAATACTTTATTAGCAAGCAAAATCAAAATTATTGAATGCATTATTATGTGATTTCCTAATTTATAATCAAAATGAATGCTAGAAAAATCAATCTCATTAATTTCGCTAATTTAACTCGATTATCATTTATCGTCGTAATCTAATTTCTAAAATTTAATACTAATAAAAAATTTCAAATGGGTTTAACATCATTCTCTAATCGAGTACAATCTCTCATTTATGTTTGTAATATAATTTTAATACTTAATTAGCAAGCAAAATCAAAATTATAGAATGCAATATTAAAGTAGCAAATCCGAGTTATTTTAAGGATCTTGATTTCCAAATATCTAATCAAATTGAATGCAACAACTTTTGATCACATTATTTTCGATAACTTGATTTTTTTCATTTATATTCGCAATGATGTCGTATGTTGAACAATTATTGAATGTACAAAATTTCATCGATGACAATATTTTTGGCTGATAAAAGAGCATGAATCATTATTTTATGGATAAATTAACATAATTTTTTATTTTCTATCTCTGATACATTTTATGAACTACGGTATATTATGTTGTTGAATATTTGTCGAAATATGCGATAGTCTTAAAACGATGAAGTAATTAAAAAAGTTGAAGAAATAACACACTAACTTACCTCTCCTTCATCATATTGAACTTAGAGTAGCTCTTAGGCCTGGGCATAATACCCGATAACCGAACCAAACCGAACCAAAATTAACCGAACAGAACCGAATCCGAATTTCTAAAATATCCGAATGGTTTCTAAATTTCTAATACCGAAAAACCGAAACCGAACTGAACCGACTAACCGAAAACTAACCGACCAAACCGAAACATAGGAACACTCTAGCCCTATTATAAAAGTATATTTCCTTTGTTATTTTGAAATGTGAATGTTAATTTTTCTTGTTCAAATTATGTAAAGTTTGGATCTGTCACATATTGAAATTGTTGGCTGCTTTGGAGTTTGAATGACACAACATGACTCAACAATTAGTGAATTAGTGGGAATGGTAAAATTTTGGTCCGGATACGACTTTGTTTTTGTATCTCTCTTCTCTTATTTTATACTTTATGTGTCTTTAACTCTTTGTGTTTGACTAGTTGTTGATTCAAAACTATTTGTGTATTGTGGTGGTCATTTGAAACTCAGGATTTCAATTTCATAAGCATTGCTCATTTTCTTACTTTGATTTGTATTTTCAGTTAATTTTTTGCGGATTTATTGGTTATTTTGGTTACTAACCGAACCGAACCGAAACCAAACATAACTGAACCGAACCAAACCAAAATTCTTAAAATATCCGAATGGTTATTATATTACTATATCCAAACTAACCGAAACCGAACATAACCGAACCGAAACTGAATAGTTATCCAAACGCCCACCCCTAGTAGCTCTCATGTATTCTATCGGATGAAACAAAGCATCACCCAGTAGAACCTTAAAAACAAAACATACAAAGAAGATATCAGGAAGAAATCGAGAATCTAAGAAGATGATTCAAATATATGTGATCATAAGAACCTCACACTCAAAGTTCATCATGTAAGACATCATGAAGCATCCTCCTTGAAGGATCTTAATTCTCCAAGTTTAGCACACAAACATACCATTCAACTCAATCTATTCATAAACACTGTATAGGTACCTCCGCCATTAGCAACCAATTAGGTCTCGGATATAAGCTTTTTTGTGGCCTTGATGATAGCAAAAAACTCTGCAAAATTCTCCCGAGATCTCTTTAGCACTAGTCACTCCACAATTCGACCTTCATCATCTTATATCTCACAGCAAATCAATCTATGAACACAAGCACAATTGAGACAAACACAAAAAATGACATCTTTAGAGAATCACTTTCAAATTTTCAATAAGGACAATACAAAAAAATTGAAGAAAAACATAAACAATTGAGACAAACAAAAAACAAACCCTATATTCAATTTCTCACAGTTCCAATCACAAGAGAATAGAGATGAGAATCAATATTCGAATGAGACGACTTCGAAATCGGAGAGATCTAAAAGAGAAAAAGATATTGAGAAAACTATAGCGAGGTAGAGAGGGAGAGACTTAGATCGGAGGAGTAACTGAGACAGATCTCGGCTTGGATGTTGAGCGAGAGAGGAGAAAAATCTCGGCTTGGAGAGAAAAAGTGTTGGATCTATAGTGAGGAAGATATCACGAGGAAGAGATCGAGAGAAGAGACAAATTATGGAGCATGGACAGCCATGGATCTGTAGTGAGACAGAAATCAGGAGAAGAGACAAATCTCGTAGAAATCGTCATCTCCAAACAAAACTATAGTGTGAAGAACCAATTCTATTTTAATGATGATGTGGAATGTTTGATTTACAGCTAAGATAATCAAGCTTACACGTCATCGACTAAGGCTATTTTTTTAACACTAACTTTGGCTGAGAGCTTGACACATCAGCAAAATTCACTTAAATTACTTGTGAATTAATAAGAAGAGTGATTTATGCAAATAAGCTTGTGTCTTCTCATTTGCGTCTTTTTTATGCCTTTTTACTTTTGACTCTATGTTTGGGCAAAAAGTAATCACGGTGATTCGAAACAATTCTATGAACTAAAGTAGAAGAGATGCTTTATTGATCGACCAGTTTCCATTAAAATAGCTTTGNTATGCCTTTTTACTTTTGACTCTATGTTTGGGCAAAAAGTAATCACGGTGATTCGAAACAATTCTATGAACGAAAGTAGAAGAGATGCTTTATTGATCGACCAGTTTCCATTAAAATAGCTTTGAGATTTGAATTACAAGGAATTTATCTAGAAAATCATAGAAAAATATATTGTGACAGGAATCTCCTCCCCCTTTTCCGTTTATCTTCCTCCATTTATATAGGGAGTGTTTAGTATTTATTTTTTATTATCTATAGTACAAAATAAATTATTATATATTTGTGCGGAGATTATCCTTTCTAAATATATTAAATCAATAAATATTTGATAATTCCCTCAAATCTCGGGAATCATTACCCTTTTATATTTACTTGGAGATATCTACAAAATTTAATCCGTGATAAAATTATGTTCAAAAAATTAAACTATGCACGGAGGGTTACATCATTTTGTTAGCGCCTTTTTAAGGGAGGGTCACGTCTTCTCACACTCGTACATTTTCAACTTTATTATCTATATGCTGTGGAGAATCTAGAATTATTTTTTATCTGGTGGAAGTAAAATAAAAATAAATAAATTATTAAAATGGTAATTTTAAAAATAATAACACAAAGTGAAAATGAAAAGTACAGGACTATGGCCTAATATGAGAGAAACAACTGAAAAGGGGAATGAAAATTTACCTTCCTAAGGTTCAAACTTGTGCAAGGAATGTCATTTGAATAAGTGTTGTCCAAATGACCTATAGATTTTTCATATACATACACTTAACTCAACAAAATATATAGATTATGGTAGGTCAATTGATCTAGTGTTCTTGAGTGTGGCTTCGCCACGATATACCTCTTCTTTCAAAACGACAACTAAAAACAAAATTGAAATCAAATTATAATTTTCATAACCAACATTATTCTATTATTTCAATTTTATTTCTCAATATACATCATTTTCAAATTTGTGAGACCCCTATAATTTCTGGGTTGACAAAATATATTTGGATTTCCTATGATAACTTCAGATATCTAATCAAATATAAATTGACGACAAAAAAATAATCAAATATAAATACAAACATAGAATAATAATGAAAAACCTACTATAGGTTTTCCTAAATCGAGAGGCTTATATAATGCATTTTTGAGATGTAACATTTTTTATGGCAATATTGATTATTTATATTTAATAACAGGTTTTATGTGTTCTGTTTAACATTGTATTGTTTTTTCAAAATTCTATAATTTCTATCTCTGATTTTTACATAAATAAATAAGTGTTGAACTAACTTTCTCATGTACTTCATCAGGCACTTATATTAACGATTTTCTTTGCATTTGTTTGAAATATATTGCATAACTGATTTTTTTCTCCATGTGACATTATTGACATCGACCTATTTTTTCTAGTAGTGATTCATAAAGTTCAATTCGAAGTTTTATTCTTTTTTTGAACAATTGCGATATTTTGAGATGAGTTATTTTTCTTGAATTGAATGATAAATTTGATTTAATTTTTTTGTTACTAAATAAATAAGTCTTTCCAACTAAAACAATTTCCAATTGGATATGTATTTGAGGGTGATGATAGAAAGCGGAACAAAGTCAAAAGCAAAACTTTTTCCATCTAATTATTTTTAATTATTATGAACATAAATAAAGTCATATTTGATTTCGAGTTCACCAAAAATATAAAATACTACAACTTTAAACTGGTGTTGTGATTGGATGAAAGTCACACGCTTCATTTATCTCTTAAATTTGATATACAATTATATCGAATTTGTGACTAAACCAGTAAAAAAAATGAATCGAGTATATGTGTATATAAAAATTACTTATTGAAATATAAAATATTGCTACATAATATAAATATTTAAATTAATGAATTGATAATAACAAATTATATATTCCAGGCATAAGTGGAGGTTTAACTCCTACTCCTAAGACAATTTCGCTCTTGTTGGATGACTAAACGTAAATATTTGAAATTTACTGTAAGTTGAAACAAAATATTAAACAGCAAAAACAATTTAAAATAGCCAAAATTTATTGGTTAAATAAAAGCTTAACAAGATAGTCGACCAAGCGACAACAAAACAAGGAAAAAATAGACAAAAACTCATGAAAAAGAAATTGCAAACATGTTGCTAACAAATGAATTAAAAAATTAATAGTATGGAGTCGTCTTGTGGACATATGGTGGTGGTGGAGATTTGTATGTGACCTTAGGGGAAGGAGAGTAGTACGGTGGGGGTGGGGAGTTGTAGACATATGGTGGTGGTGGAGACTTGTAGTCTACTTTGGGAGAAGGAGAGTAATATGGTGGGGGTGGGGAGCTGTAGACGTATGGTGGGGGTGGAGATTTGTAGGTAACCTTAGGTGAAGGTGAGTAGTAAGGTGGAGGTGGTGAGCTGTAAACGTATGGTGGTGGAGGAGACTTGTAGTCGACCTTAGGGGCAGGAGAGTAGTAGGGTGGGGGTGGAGAGCTGTAGACATATGGTGGTGGTGGAGACTTGTAGTCGACCTTAGGGGAAGGAGAGTAGTACGGTGGGGGTGGGGAGCTGTAGACGTATGGTGGTGGTGGAGACTTGTAGTCTACTTTGGGAGAAGGAGAGTAGTATGGTGGGGGTGGGGATCTGTAGACGTATGGTGGTGGAGGAGACTTGTAGTCTACTTTGGGAGAAGGAGAGTAGTATGGTGGAGGTGGGGAGCTGTAGACGTATGGTGGTGGTGGAGACTTGTAGTCGACCTTCGGGGAAGGAGAGTAGTACGGTGGGGGTGGGGAGCTGTAGACGTATGGTGGTGGAGGAGACTTGTAGTCGACCTTAGGAGAAGGAGAGTAGTACGGTGGGGGTGGGGAGTTGTAGACGTATGGTGGTGGAGGAGACTTGTAGTCTACTTTGGGAGAAGGAGAGTAGTATGGTGGAGGTGGGGAGCTGTAGACGTATGGTGGTGGTGGAGATTTGTAGTCTACTTTGGGAGAAGGAGAGTAATATGGTGGAGGTGGGGAACTGTAGACATATGGTTTTGGATGTGGCGTGTATTTAGGACCTTGTCGTCCATATTGTGGTGGAGGTGATGCCGAAGTGTATGGGGAATACTTTTTGGGTAAATGAGGCGATTTGTGTTCATGGACTGGGGAATTGTATTGTGGTGTTGGAGAGGATGTGTAAGGATATGCTGTCGCAATAGCTACAATGGCACTAAAGACCGCGGCATACACCATGCAATGACCTAGACCCATCATTTTGTGGATCTCTTTTCTATTTGCTGCTCGTTTTTTTCTGGTTTGTGGTTGTGATATAGTTCAACATGAAACCCCTCTATATATAATAGTTTTTTGTGTGTATACATTATATTATTTTTACCAACTTGGGTTCGTGTATAGCACTTCTAAATACATTTAAAGGACGTGCTAAGTTGCTTGTTTAATTTTTCTTTTATTCGTGGGGAACACGAATATGTTTGATTCTCTTGTAAACTCTCCATAAGTTTGACATGTTTTTTTTTTTTTTCTTTTTTTTTGACATGTTTTGTCGATTCTTTTATTTAACCTTTTTCAACTCTAATTAACAAAATAAGCCTTTGATTGATGATAATTTTAGGCCGAAAGAAACATTTGTTCATAATATTAATCAAAGCCGAGTCTGTATACAAAAAATATATGGATCTTTTTAGGACCCAAAATTATTTACGTCTCGTTATGTTTTCTTTACTTGATTTTTGTCGACTTTCTTTTCTTAATCTATCAATATGTATTTTTCCAATCAAGTTCTTCATTTTTAATTTTTGAATTTAAACAATTATAAATGATATTTTCTATAATAATATATGCATATGTTTTGTTTATAGTTCAAAATCATTTTAAAACAAAAAATTTTTAGATGTTTAAAATAATTTGAACGAAAATATATTTGATTATATTTATTTAAAATTTAAGCTGCGATTCCCATTTTTTCGTTCCTCGAATATCAATTACTTCAAATCCGACGTGATACTAATGTGACGAAAGCAAAATTTTATAACAGTATCACCTATAAATTAACGTCGTGATAACGAGTCAAAAAGTTCATAAGATACTTTGAATCATATGGAACACTACCTAATATAATAAATTTAAATTGTTACCATTGGAACATCGTCGTCTGAAAGAACATTGTTGGATTTGAATACTATTTGACTAGCTTATCTCGCTGTGCCTAGTATTTGTAATGAGAATATTTATGGAGATTATTTTATTAAAATATCAATTGGACTTTAATAAAATATGGATGTGAATAAGAAATAGGTCTTAACCCATAAGTAAATAAAAATTATTCATTAAATTTATAAGCTTAAGTGGGAAAATGTCCACATTTAGTTTGGAAAAATTCCAAGTAGCTTATATAGTGACTAATAGTTGTATTAGTCTAGTGAAGTAAGAAAAGAGAGGATGAAGAACTACACACGCACGCGCGCGTGTTCGTGGCTCGTTGCTTGTTGCTTTCAATTTGGCTCTAAGGGTTCTTAGGCTCGTGGGCTATATATGTCTGAATGGGCTTATTTTTTTTACCAATAGATAATGCCACAATTCGTTTTATATTCATGTACACTAATGGTGGTGTGTTAAAGTTTCACTAATGATGTGTTAAAGACAAAAACGTTTTGGATTTTTGAACTGATCAAAACTCTTACCTCTTGAGATTACTTTCTACTCACTATAAATATATGCACTCTATGCTTTAAGAGAGATATTGAAAATTCTCTTTCACACAGCAAACAAAACTCTCTAGAAATCTCTTACCTCTGAAGGTATTTCTTTATGTATTTCGAGAGTATAGTAGATTACTATGTTCGTTAGAACCATGATCCAGTGTTGGGATATGGTTTCCTATGGTTGTA
>OVAP01007431.1:0-10791 GCA_900406295.1 Aurinia saxatilis
AAACAACTCTACCAACGTACGCCATAAATCTGTTGAACTAAACAAATCTGTTAGTCGTGTCATAGACTTGTAAAAATAAGTCTACGAAGGAAAATAACTCTATAATCGAATAAAAGTCTGTCATCAAGACCGTCATAGACTTATTTTCCGGAGATTAGAATTTTAAATAAATCTGTAAATGTTTAAAAAAATCTATAGTAGTTCAAACAAATCTATTATACGTGTAACAAATCTGTGACGTTTAAAAATAATGGCAATTCTGTAAATATATTTTTTGTCAAGGGTACTATGGGTATGTGAATCTAAACTAGTAATTAAAAAAAGTTAACTACCAAACTAGTAATTAATCAACAAATTGACCATATTCTAGTAAATCACCCTATTTATTATTATAATAAAATTATACTATTATTATAACAAAAAAATCCTACTATATTGCCTAGAATTTAAGATTATTAAGTAATGATTCTAAACCGAATAAATCAATACTGAAGTTACTGCAAAAAATTAATACCAAAAAATAATTAAGTAATATTTTAAAAGGAATTCAAACGTCAATGAACTTTTATTCTTCAGAAAGCTGTGAATGCTTGCGTGGGAATACTAAATGGAAGTGAAGTAGGATTACAAAACTCTAACATAATCAGAGGAAATACATAAAGACCAAACATTTATATTTGTTTTTGTTAAATTGAAACTGATTTGTTTCTCTTTTTCTTGTATGAAGATATGTCTATGCAAGGAATTATGATGTTGTACGACAATGAAAAGCAACAGTTCGGATGGGTTTTTGCGGATTGCGATAAGCTTCCAAAATCCTGACGGACTCATTCAAAACATTATACAACTCTTTACCTTTATGTATACACAAATTTTAGGAATAAAAGTGAATGTAACTACGACACCTGATTGGACCAGACAATATCCATTTCGAGAGTTCTGTTACAAACATCTTGGTCACTTGTTAACTTAAAAATTCCACTATAATTCCCTTCCGTCAACACCTTGTCGATTGGGATCCTCACTTTCCCCAGAGTTTTCTGGGAAAAAAAAAAGGTGAATTATGCGAAAGTTTGTAAATCAAAAGTAAAGGAATTAATTACATACATTACGGAAGATATTGGTGGATTTGCAGACGATTTCCAGAAACTGTCCTCTGGGAGGGACAAGGAAGTCCCATGTAAATGATTCCTTCCAAACTGGGGTGGTGCTTCGCTTCACTACCTGAAACCATTATTTATTCCGGTAACTGAAATCAATATACATAAAATTGGAATTTTACACAATACCTTGGTTTTCTTGGTGGGGCAACCATCGACGGTTAGGATGCAAAACGCATTTGTGGACCGTTTGAGATTATCGCCGCGTTTGATGGCCACTGTCAGGCTTCCGGGGAGGCAATTCAAGAGACTATTCCCTCTCTCGTGGAAACTCTTCGGAGCTTCCGTCTTCATCATCAACTGCAACACCGGTATCGCCTCCGCCGCTAAAATTGCCTGAGATTTCGCCGTCTCCATTGGCATGCTCATCCACGATTGTCTTAGTGTGTATAACGTCTCCAGTGCCGATTCTCGCGCTTCTTTCTCGCCGCATTTCATTGCTCCGATTAGGTTAGGGATGCAGGCTGTGGTCACCTCCGACCATCGTAGCTTTGGGAACGTTGTGAGTATAGCGTTTAGCGTTCTCACTACTTCCACGTTTACCGTCGTCATCGTCCACAACTCTCTCTCCATTGCCGCTGCTTCCAAAGCACGATGAGTTCATGGATTTTTTGGAAATTAGGAAAATTGTATTTGTATTAGGACTTACCTGTTAGAGACTTGATGATTTCACTAGAAACATACTCTTGTAACGTATGGTTGGAGAAGAGAGACTTGATCATTAGGGCTGCTTGAGTACAAACTTGTGAGTTACAAGACTTTAGCATCTCCAGAAACAAACATACTCCACCTGCTTCCGCTATGGCTTTCCGGCTCGTTCTACTGTGCATCGCAAAGTTTCCCAAAGCAGACATTACAACAATTTGCATCTCATCGCTTGGTTCCTCTTCAATCAAGCTGATTAGTGCACGACAAGCTACCGCCGCATCCGTGGCTTTTGCAAGTCCTTCATGTTGAGAGATGTCCCCGAGGGCCTTAGCGACAACAAGCTTTGATCTTGTCTCTGGATCTAGTAAGTAATCTGACAACGGAGTTATCACAAATTTGCACATCTTTGTCTCTCTAACGTTTGCATTTTGTAATATCAGTTGGAGTAATCCCCCCGAGAGTTCTTCGCAGTGGTGTGATTTTAGCAGATCCAGTATTGCATCAAGTGCACCGGCTTCAACCATTTCTACAACACTTGAAGGTTCTTGCTTCTCACGGATGATCAATGCGTTTAAGGCTAAGATCACTGTGCTCTCAGCTGTTGAGAACAACATTTTTGCCAGTACGGGTACAGTCACTTTCAAGTAATAGTGTCCCGGGTTGTATCTTAGAATATTGCAGAGAATGAAAGCTGCTGATTCCCAAAGAGATACGGAAAGTTGAGGATCTTCGTCCATAATAACCTTTGAGAGTTCTAGAATTCCGTCGGCATCTGCTATCTCCTTCGTCCATGTAACTGCGGATTTCTCTAAACCCATCAATGCTATCTCCTGTAAGTTTCTTACTCTTATCCCCACAAGTTTCACAAGAGGAGTAATGAGGTCCTTGGTCATTATCTCTTCTTGGAAATGTCGCATTTCGAGTAGGGAGGTCAGTAGTTCTGCAGCCGCGTGTTGGACCGCTATATATTCGGATTCAAGAAATGGTACGAGAGGCATAATAATTGCTGAAGATGCTATTTTTAATGATTCAAAAACCATTGGCTTCTCCAATATGTTTGCTATTGCTTGTAAACCACCGAGTTGGCCTTGGAAATCCAGGTTTTGCCCCGACATAATTAACAGGAGCGGCTGAACCATTTTTATCGCCTCTTGGCTTCTAGCTACAACACCAACGTTTGTTAAAACTCTGAAAAGCTCCGTGATTACAGAACATACATAATTCGGAGGAGATTTGGAGAGTTGACCAAGGCATTGCTCGATTATCCCCATTTTAATCAGATTCATTTTAAGCAGAGTCTTGTCCTTAGCCATTTTCACAAGACAAGAGATTGCAGCCTCACTGATAAGATAGTTTTCAGAGGGCACAAAGCCAAAGAACAGATTCACACAATCATGTTCTTCTGCAACCTCTGAGAATATTTTGCTATCCAAAAGTCTATCAACTGCAGCCATCCCGGCTTCTACAGCATTGCTTGTTCCGGAATGGATGAGTGATATAAGAGGTACCATGCAGTCAATGGCAGACGAACTTGTTCTCAAATCTTCGCTGTTAAATATAAAGCAACATATCCTTGCAGCACTTGTCTTTGATTCAAGCGATGAGCTATCTGAAGATAAGATTTTGTAGATATTCTCTAATGGGTTTCCTGCAAGACTAGTTAGAATATCTGGCCTTGGACATTTTCCAATTGTCAGCTTCACCAGAGCTGTTAGAGCAACCTCTCTCTCTCTCTCCAAGGTAGTATTCAACATTTTAATAAGAGGAGACAACGCTTTCCATGCTAATTCAGAATCTCTGATGTGCTCATAGCTAAAAAGTTCACGGAGAGCTCTTGCAGCGTTGTAGCGGGTACTTCTACAAGCAAGATTAAGAACTCCTATGAGCTGCTTCATGGAACTTATAGATGTTTTGTGTTGTGAAATTTCTGGGCTGCGAAAGAGCGATCCTAGCAGTTCAGAAACGGTTAACTCAGTTGAATCTTGAGGACTCAAAGAAAGGTACTTCGCTAAAGCATCTAGAGCTCCAGCTTCAACAATAATTAATTTACTTGAAACACCCCATTCTGCTATACGACTTAGAAGCTGAAGAGCTACTGAAAATGCCCCAGGTCTATTTGCTTTTGGCTTTAAGATGTTCACAAGCAATGGAATACATTTTTTGGTAAATGAATCGCGTCTTACTCTTTCGTCGTCAAAGAGTGCCTCTAAAGTGGCCTCATAAGGCTTTTGTAACAAAGATAACTCTTCTGCTAGAGCTTCAAGACTCCATGTGTCTGATTCTATATACCCAACCGAGTTTATTAGAGTCTCTGCGATATCCGAAGTCATGATTTCGGCAATGATATTATCATTCTCATTACGGACCAAAGCTGCCAACACTTGCGCAGTAAAATATCTATCTATCATCTGATCAGATTGCATCAAGAGAGCTAGAGTTGGCACAAGACTTGCTGTTATTGGAGACGAGACAATGTTTGGTTCCTGAGACATGATAGCTAGGAGAGATATAACAATCCATTTTTCTTCTGAATCCGAGAAATTTTCCTGAAAATATTAAAAACTCAAGAATTTCATAACTTAGAGGATTATAAAAAAAGAAACAAAATGAATGAAAGCTCATAAGTATCACTATCTACCTGTAAGTTGGTTATGTATCTTTGAAGTTTCTCTACGATAATTTCAAGTCCATTGGCTTCCATTACAGCAAGTCTGTTCTTGGGATGGGTAGAACATAAAATGGAGAGCAACCACATGGAGACCGTGCTTCCCAAGACAGTAACTGAATCAACCATTACAGATACATCCATCTTTATGCACAAATTTCTTGGGATGAAAGATCTTGGTCTTTGAATTTCAACTCTATATGAAGAACATATAGAGTTCGGATTTGGCATATCAAGGAGAGTGCTTACTAAGCTGTTCAAATATCCTGATTGTCCAATTGATTCTGCCCATAGTTTCTTGTCATTCTTTGCTGCGGAAGCAAGCAACAAAGCCCCTCCAACTTTTATTTCAGCACTAGATGAGTTGATTGTCCTGTTAGCCAATGAACATATTGATTTTGACCGTGTGACCAAAAGTTCACCTAACAAGACAAAATGAGTTTTGCAAAAGCGAGACAATATCTCTATGGCTTTATCTTGCACCCNCACCAGAGGATGGCCTTCAGCCACACAACGGACGAGAGAGTCTAAATTAGAGGGAACTTCAATGAATGCTGAAAAGGGGTTGTGGGACAGGTTAGCACCATATTTAGCTTTGGCCAGCAAAGAAAGTACCTTTAAGACGTCGATGTACGCATTATTGTTCAAGTCAGTTGCGTTTAAGAGATCAATGAGTTCAGAAACAGCAAATCGACACTGATCATTTCCTTTAAACACATCACTGACCTGGAAATGCTTTAGTAATTGATGAAGAGCATGTGAAGCATTTCTCTTACCTTGCAACGTCCCCTCTCTCAGGACTCTGGTCAAGGCAGAAACAACATCATCGTTTAATGCTTCAGCCGCAACGTTTGGGTCTGAAAGAAGGTTGGCAAGAGTTGACATGGGATTCTCTGCTGACTCGATTGAGTTTGATTTTGCTGACTTTATCAGTGGTTTGATTACTTCAACTTCTTGACCTAATAATTTCTTTTGGCCGATTTTCTTTTTTGTTGGATTGGATAGAGAGCTGAGTGCATGCGCTAACTGTGTTGCGACAGCGTGAGTGTTTCCACTTAACAACTTCGTGCATGGATTATCACTCTCGTCGAATCCCAGGCCACCACAAAGGTCCTTTCTAGAATTAAATAGATCAACCAAGATGGAAGCTGCGTTCTCTTTCATTTTCTCATTTGATGAGGCAAGTCTTTGGACAAGAGACCTCAATCCATTATTTGCTGCAGAACCTTTGGTGACAAATTCTTCCAACGAAGCTGATGCAAGAACATGCCCCAAAACTCTTATCACATGAGCCTTTGATTTTGGAGCATCTCCGAGAAACAAAGATAGTACATGCTCAATAACACTTGGATCCGTTGTTTTAATCAATTTTACAAGCGTATGCGCTGAAGTCTCTTGGGCTTTTGGTGTACCATTCTTTAGAAGCCCCAAAAGTGCAGAGATAGCTCCTGCTTTTTCCACACACTCACAGATTTCCTCGCTGTGACAACATAGGTTCCAAAGGACACAGACTGCATCCTCCTTCGCTTTGTGAGACAGGCTGGTCTCTAGTATCTGCAACAATGGAGGAATCCCCCCTGCAGAAGTAACAGCCCATCTGCTTTCATTAACCTTGTCAGTCAAGATCGCTAAGAAGTGAACGGACAGCTCTTGATGTTGTTCGCTGGACAACCCAAGAAATGGTATGAGGATTTGAATTCCTTCTCTCTTCCCAATAGCATCCCAAACATCCCCATATTTGCACAAATTTGACAAACATGTTATCATTCGCTCACGTGGACCCGCCGTGGCTAACACTGTTAGCCTGACTAAAACCCTCTTAGCCTCCACGTTGTATATTGATTTTGATAGATCATCATTTCCATAGAGACTTTCCATAGCCTCCAAGACACGTTCTTGGATCAATTGAGTATCCCGAGGCTTCAACAATTTCACTAGCAATCCTTCTGGTACTGATGGATCAAACATTTCTCTATCATTACCACAATTAAGCTGGAAGTTCCTCAAAACATAAGCAAGAGCACCAAGAATATCAGAGACGGGTTCAGTGAGGCGTGGAGACAAAGATAAGCTTCCAAGATACAATATCAAAGCAGACATTCCTCCGAATAAGTTTGCTAAAGCTTGTGTTCCATAATATTGTAAGACACGTTCATTTTCTTCATCTACGGATGGTTTAGACGAAGTAACCACTGCGCCAATCAAAAGGTGGACCCCACCCAAATCTTTAACCACATTTTTGGCTTCTTCTGAATTTGATGTGATGGCTTCTATAACATTGACTACATTGGCGCGCACAAAAACATCATTTTCCTCACCCAAAAGCTGAACTAAAAGTTGCACAACACCAGACTCTACTATTTTTGAGGTGCTGCAAGTGAAAATCCTAATAAGACGAGCTAAGAGGGAAGCTGTATTTGATTGAGATACCGGGTTACTAGACTGTAGAAGCCTTAAGATGATATCAAATCCGCCATCTTCGAGGGTTGATGCCCAAAAACCATCTCTATCGCCGCAGAGATTTCTCAAAGCTCCAACCAAATATCCTTCAACTTTATTGTCCTGCTTTTTTCTCATCTTTAGATGATCCCACAAACTTGGCACCACGCCTTCCATGACAAATATCTTGGTCCCTATGCTATCATCATCCATTCCACACAACGAAACTTCATAAATGGCCTCGGCCGCAACCCTTCTTGCATCCACCGAGTCAGATTTCAAAAGAGAGAGCAGTGGCGGGATGCATCCACCTATCAGTACCTTAGAACGAATGTTTTCATCTTGGCATAGAACGGTCAAGATTGAAGCGGAATTGAGTTTTGCCAAAAGGGTTCCGTTCCTGAGAAGTGATATGAAGGAAGACATGGCGTTCACATTTCGTCCAATGATCTTTCTACACTCTCTTTTACCTTTGGCTAGACTAAGAAGCCGAGCAGTGCTGAGCTCTTTCTCTTGAGCCGATGATTTCCAGGCATGAAGTTGCTCGATAAGACGTATGATCGTCACTGCTGTTTTCTCAGGATTATCCATCTCTGACGTTATTTTTTTATTGTTGTCCCTGCACCCAAAATCAGCCCTCATTAGAAAGTAAGAACAATGCTGACAATCAAAATGGATGTATCAAAAACCTATCAATACCTCAGTCGAGGAGAAGACACGAAAGAAATCTCTTCCTGATTAGCCGAGGAGGGAGGTTTTGACATCTCTTTTCTTGATACAAAAATGTCAAGAGATCAAAGACTGAAAATTGTATGAATCTCTATACTTTAAAAAGGTTGAAGTAGTGTTGCTTATGTTATTCTAAACTCAGTTGTTATGTTAGCCTTCAAATGGGGGTGTTGAATTGGTGTAGAGTGAGTTTGGTTGACAAAAGTGTTCATAGTGATATGGATTAATTGGGATTGAATAAGGGTACAACTGGATGATATGTTAGAGGAATAAATTTGAGAGTAATTAACTATTCTATTAAATTCCTCTATAAATCTACCATTTACTTAAAAATTGTATTCCACTAAATTTGTATGGGTCCCACAAAAAGACTAATAAAAATGTTTGATTACGCTAGATTTTGGTATTCTGAAAAAATAGAGGAAAACAGATAAAAAGGGTTATTATTCCACTAACTATTTTCCACTAATTACTCTTAAACTTATTACTCTAATTTTTATCCAGTTGCAGCCTAAATTTAACAATCAACATGATGAAGAAAATCGTGAAGGGGTGAAGAAAATTCAACATTCAACTTGTTGTTTTCTCAATTTTTTTCTCATTCCACTAATTTGAAATTAATTATTTCATAGTAATTTAGTTTTTAATAATTTTTTTAATCAAAATTCATCAGTTATTTTATGATATCGATAGAAATTCGTTTCATTAATTGGGACTACAAATTTTTTTTTTAGGATGTTTACTTTTATTAAATAATTTTTTGTAAAATGCAAAACTGATAAATATTGATTTATTACATGAAAAAGAAAAAAAAAATGACCGGGATTCGTTGAGTGTTTAAAAATAAAATTAGGATGGTTCAACCATCAAGCCGTTTTAATAAAATTAGCTTGCGACAAAAAAACTCCCCAAACCGTTATTTATAGGCTAAAAACAATATCCTTTAAACTAAATGGAGAGGGCAACAAATCACAGAATCCTTTGTGTTTTGTATTGTCATTTTATGATTAAGAAATTTGGTTTTTTTGTGATCTAGCGTTGATTGGTTGTGATATGCAGCTCCACATGATGTAAATGTAGAACTGTATTCAGGTTTTAGTATATATATCAAAACAAAATCATGCAACCTGAAATTTAGATGCTTTCCAGAAAATGAACAAATAGAAAGTAGAAAGGTTGATATATAAAAAAAATCGAATGATTAAAAATGTATGTTTTGACAAGGTCCAGTTTAAAAAATTTAAACGTATAAGTATGAAAGTGGATGTAAGGATAGTTCAAAATTTATGTAGATATTTTGTTTTGAATTGGTGATGTAGAAACTGGAACATTGTATTTAAAAAAACAGAAAAAAAAACCTAGAACATTTTAAAACATTTTTAGTCATTTAAAGAACACATCTAAACAAAATAATTTCAAGATTTAACTCTATTCTCTAACAAACCCTAAGGAAAAGAAATGTACAAAAACAAAATGAACAACTTTAACAATACATTAAAGGAATGTATCATTAATTTATGGGTATAACTTACCTTTGATCCAAAACGTTCCACAACTCCCTCCTCCGGGGCGCAGCAAACGCTGCTCCTAATATTCAAATGGTGCAATTTTGCAATTAGTATTAGGATGAATTTGGCTTGGATCCTGGTGTTTTACTAAAGAAAATAAAATTGAAAAATGAATTCTCAATCAAGTCGATGTCATCGTATTATGTTCCTTGTAATTATCAGAAATTTGGCATTGTTGAGGATCTTACCTTTTTTTTAGTCGTTGGTTGGAGGAGAATCACCGGACAGATTGTCCGATAAACTAATAAATTAAAGAAAGAAAAACAATCTTTTTAAAAAAAGTTTGCCAGGAAAGAGGGTGAAAATCTTAAAATACCAAACAGTAATAACTATTTATGCAACTTCCTGACTTTTCTCTTCCTTTCATAATTTCTTCCATTCATAATTTCCTTTCCTCTTTTTTTCTCTCTTTCTCGAACAAATTTAGTAAGATTTAGTAACGTTTAGTACGATATGATAAACATTTCGAAAAACTTTCAAATTTTGTGAATTTTAATCAGTTAGTGTATCCAAAAAGCACTCTACAATAGAGTAGAGAATGCAGGCGAATAATTGATGCATATCAGTTTGATAACTTCTTATGCTATTATTCATAGGAAATATTACTAGAATGATTCATATTTATAGTCAAACTAGTAGAATATTTCAAATCTCTTTTGTTTACCAGATTAATGTTCATACTTAAACTATCATTGTCTTGAAATTAAAAATTACGAAAATGTTATTATTATCATTTTCCAGTAAAAATTATTTGGAATGTTATGGCATAATTGGCTAGAAAGAGTAATTAAATAAGTTTACAACACATGTCTATGGTGGTATTTATGAAAAGATTATATGTTTTATATAGACTTATTTTGAGTGACAAAGTTTTAGAAAAAATTCTCCATATAGGTAGTTTAAAAATTTATAATATGCTAATTAGGTAGTTTTAAAACTTTTTTCCTATAGAGTATTTTCTGAGTAATACAATTACCTTTGTGACCTTAATCTTCCAGTACATGATCAAATTAGACCACATATGTAAACCAATCTATATATTAAACCAAAACACAAAAAGTATTTAGGTTTTTGTTTTTGTTACGGCATTGATTTGTCGACAAAAAAAAAAAATGGATACGAAATCACACCATCCAATTTGAGATACAGTCTTTTCTGTATTTAGTATTGGACAATTCACCATCCACTTTAATGATCATCCATAATCCAATTATGAGGACAATTCATCATCCACTAGCATATTAAATTATTTTCAATATGAAATTATGTAAAATTTAATGAGAAATTAGGGTGTGTAGCCAAGAAACTATCTGTATTTTGGTTTATAGCCAAAGAAACTATTACGAACTGTTTCTTTTTAAAAAATACATAAACACCCCTATTATCCTATATTACCTAGATGCAACATGTCTTGTANAAAAAATACATAAACACCCCTATTATCCTATATTACCTAGATGCAACATGTCTTGTAATTTCTCCAAGGGAAAAAACCTTAAAAATACACGAATTTTATCACTTCTGCTAGAACAATACACGAACTTTTTGCGTTGCCATATTAATACACGAAGTAAAAATCGTT
>OVAP01007432.1:0-10791 GCA_900406295.1 Aurinia saxatilis
AAACAAAGAAGAAACAAGGATTAAAACATGTTAAAAATGCAATATATCACCGAGCCAACATGAAAGGACCTTTGGAACATCAGACAGGGGCATAACGAATCCCTCCATGACTTCATATTAAGTTTCAAATCCACCCTAATGCAGATTGACGGTATGGGAGACGAAGCTATGCTCGAGGCTCTGAAGCAAGCACTCTTGTTCACCGGAAAACTTCGCCAATCTTTAGTGAAGTGGCCAGTGGTCACCTTTCAAGAAGCTCTTCAGCAAGCCGTAGGATACATAGCCGACGAGGAGGAGAGGCTAATCCTTCAGACAAAACAAGGACGGTCGACGAGCCGACCAGCTCCCTCTACGCCGCAACAAACTACGCGAACGAAGACAGCTACCGGTCGCTACATCGACCACGAAGGATCATCCCAGGGCGGTTCCCACAGCTATCTCGTGGACTGTCCCGAAGATGATGAATGTTACTACACCGAATAAGCCAAGGATGCCCGACCAGGAGAACAAGGATGAGATCGTTCAAATTAGTGGCTCCTCTAGAACGCCTACGATGAAAACGCTTTCTACGATCATCACCTGAACAAAGGGCATAGCACTGCAAACTGCAAGGTTCTGGGAGCTCTCTTAGCAAATTTCCTAGCCGAGGGAAAATTAGGAGATTTCAGCGTGAAAGATTTCCCAGGACCAAAGAAAGACGATGCCCGACCAGCTCCACAACAGAATGATGTCGCTAAATGTGACAGAGCCGAGGAAGGCGATCAACAATGAGGTCCTCGACTTCGGATTAATATGATCATGGGCGGATCACAATATTGCTTTGATACGTTGTTATCCATCAAAGCTTTCCAACGTCTGGCCGACTCCGTCTCCAGAATAACTGCCGATCGTAACATCCCAGACCACAACATGTCCTTCGAAGCAAGAGATGTGAAGGGGATTGTTCACCCTCATAACGACCCTCTGGTAATCGAATTTTCATCAATGTCTTCGAAGTCGACCAAATTCTCATCGACACAAGGAGCACAGTGGACGTCATATTTTGTGAAACCCTCTGATGTATGAACATTCCTCTTATCAATGTTAGTTCAACTCCGAAGCCATTGACAGGGTTCTCGGGTGAGACAACAATGACGCTAGGAAAGATTAATTAAGCTTCCGGTTTAGGCTTTAGGCGTGACCAAGATTGTGGACTTTTCTGTCGCCGACCATCCCGCTATATACAATGTCATCCTCGGTACACCATGGTTAAACGCGATGAAAGCCGTCCCCTCTCCATATCACCTGTGTGTGAAATTCCCGACACCAATGGGGATTGGGACAATTCGAGGAAGATCGCCAGTGACCGACCAAAAACCAACGAATGAGGTGAAAAAAGCCGAGCTGATCATGAGGACGACAAACAGTTGTCGATCGTCTTATAACAATTACAGATCACAGAGTCTCCCGACAGACCCACTAGAGAGACTCCGTAGTATCCATGTCGATTGATGACAGACACCCAGAGCGGTGTGTAGAAATCGGCTGGGGACTCCAAGATTCACTCCGTTCGAAGATCATTGAACTACTCAGGCGGAACGTGAACACGTTCGCCTGGACTGCCGAGGATATTCCCGGCATCAGTATGGAAACTGCATGTCACGAGCTGAACGTCGACCCCTCTTTGAAACCGATCAAGCATAAAAGATGTAGGCTAGGCGATGAACGAGCTGCAGCGATTAACGCCGAAGCTGATCGCCTACTGAAGGTTGGATCCACAATGGAATCTAAGTACCCAGATTGGATCGCGAACCCGGTGGGCCTCTAAAAGAAGAATGGAAAGTGGCAAGTGTGCGTGGACTTTACCGACCCGAACAAGGCATGGCCCAAAAGACAGTTTCCATCTTCCGCATATCGATCGATTTGTGGAAGCTACAGCCTGAAACGAACTACTAAGCTTCATGGGCGCATTCTCCGTATATAATCAGATCTTCATGCATCCCGATGACCGCGATAAAACAACATTCATTATAGATCGAGGCACCTACTGCTATAGAGTCATGCCATTCGGACTGAAGAACGCCGGACCTACATAGTCAATAGAATGTTCACGAAACAACTCGGCATAATTATGGAAGTCTACATCGATGACATGCTGGTCAAATCCCTGAAGGCCGCCGACCATGTCCTTCACTTAGCCGAGTGTTTTCAAGAGCTCAATTCTTACAACATGAAGCTCAATCCAACCAAGTGTCGGTTCGGACTAGAATCAGGAGAGTTCCTCGACTACCTTGTCACTAAGCGTGGAATTGAAGCAAATCCTAGGCAGATCGAGGCCATCGAATCCATGAAATCGCTGACGAAGGCAAAGCACATCCAACGACTCACGGGACGAGTAGCCGCTCTCAACCGGTTCATCTCGCGATCAACAAATAAGTGTCTCCCCTTTTATAAGACTCTTCGCCACACAAAGATGATAGTATGAACTGACCAGTTCGAGGTTGCCTTTCAGCAGCTGAAGCAATATCTCAAGACTCCTCCAATCCTCTCAAAACCTGTGGATGGAGAGACTCTATTCTTATACATTGCCGTGTCTGCTGCCGCGGTCAGCAGCGCTTTGATAAGAGAGGAGAAATTGGCGCTCGCTGTTGTTTTTTCGGCTCGAAAACTGCGACCGTACTTCCAATCCCATGCGGTCATCGTTCTCACCGCATATCCCCTACACGCGATCTTACACAGCCCAAGTCAGTCTGGTCGTCTCGCCAAGTGGGCCATCGAACTCATCGAGTACGACATCGAATACAGACCACGTACCGCAACCAAAGCTCAAGTTCTGGCTGATTTTGTTTTGGCCGACTTCGCCGCAGAAAAAGACGACGGCACATCCCAAGAGGACAGAAGTTCTCCGATGGAAGGACCGAATATACCCTCGGCGTCTATCGAGCCCATCAATTTGGCCGGAGAAACATCTGAACTGATCAAACGCCCATCCTGGACCCTTCACTTAGACGGATCGTCCTCCAAACAAGGATAAAAAATCGGGATATACCTCACTACTCCGAATGGAGAGATCATTTTGAGCAGTCTTTTCGACTTAATTTTGAAGATTCAAACAACGAGTCAGAATATGAAGCCCTCATCGCGGGACTTCGCTTAGTTTGCTGAATGGGGATTCGACGACTACATGCTTTCTACAACTCTCAGCTCGTCGTTTGTGTGGGCAAGAATTCACACATAACCAAAACTTGTCAAACAAATCTTTTTTAGGGATCGTCGACTCTCTATTATGAACCGCTCCGAAAGTAAAGAAAAAGACAAAGAACAAGGAAGGAAGTGGGGTCGCTTTATTGATAGAACTCTCAAAGATTACAAATTGCACCGACCTAAGATGTCCAAAGATGATTTAAGACCTACGACCTTAGATCCTGTATATACTCTAACTAAACCGCCTTGGGGCCCAAGCTATTTCATGGGCCACCTTCCATTTCCTGAAGATATGCTTCCATTCCTCCAACAGTCTTCTGGACAGTTTCCGATCCTCCGAGATACTTCGATGATTCTATTCTCGAACCTTCCTGCTTGACGGCGCTTGGAATAAATCTTAGGGCTTTGTCTTGATGGAAGATGGAAATGGGCCCACGATACCAAACTGGGCTATTTGGCAAGTTATGAGTGTTTCTGGGCCCACAAGATTGTTGAGATAATTTCGTGAGTCGTATGTGTTCTGATGATCACCTTGTTAAAAACCTTAGCAAGGAAAACCACATGGGAAAAACCTTACCAAGGGAAAAAGAGTGTGATCACGATAACCGTTTGATGAAATGTTCATCGTGGGTCCTTAGTTCTCGATGGAACTAAGCCGTGTGCCTGTACCCAAGGGATGTGATGTCGCTAGGCGAGCTAAGTTAGCTCGCGGAGTGTGACTTGAACACTCTTGCGGGCCATACTTGATACTTAGCTCGCGGATTGAAATGTGAGCAATGTCGCGGGCCATGCCTGAGACTTAGCCCATGGACGTTGAGGAGAGACTTGTCTCGCGGGCCACGGTAAGGACGTAGCCCATGGATAATGACCTTGAGCTTACCTCGTGGGCCATGGAAATGATGTAGCCCGCGGGCTATGACGTTGAGCTTGCCCCGTGGGCCACGGTAAGTGTGTAGCCCGCTGGCCGTGACATCGAGCTTGTCCCGCGGGCCACGGTAAGGATGTAGCCCGTGGGCTGTGACGTCGAGCTCGTCCCGTGGGCCACGGTAAGGATGTAGCCCAGGGGTGATGGAAGTGGACTTGTCCCGCGGGCCACGATCAAGACTTGGCCCGCGGGTTATGACCTTGGACTTGTCCCGCGGGCCATGGTCGAGACTTGGCCCGCGGGTGATTGTCTTGATGTCTTCGTTCGATCCTTTGCGCGTTCATTTCATGTCTGGACGTTCAATTGATCATCGAGAGATCAAACTGGCTTGTCTAAAGTTATTCGGGACCCGCCATGGGACTTAGCTAGCACATTGCGTGGTGAAGTCTATCGGGACCCACTGTGAGACTTAGCTAGCACATTGCTTGGTGAAGTTTTGATTGGGACTCACCAACCATATGTTCATAAAGTAAGCTTGATAGTTCGTCGTGAGATTTTATATAAGGTCTGGCCCACGGAACAAGCCAAGGGACTTGTCCCGCGAGCCAAATGCCTTGCATGGCCGGCCGGGTAGTTCATAACCATGGTCCGTGGGCCATGTCGATTGTGTAGCCCGCGGGATGTTCATGTGGGCTTGTATGTGGGCCACGTTCATTACTTGGCTCATGAGACAAACCTAAGAGCTTTCTCCGCAGGCCAAGTTATATCCATGTATTGTTATATGCATTGTTGGTCGTGAGACCCTCGGTGATCCATGCTTGTGTCGTTACCAATCGATAGTCCATGACTGTAATGCTCGATGGTTTTGACATATGACCAGCTCGTGGGCCGTAATGGTGTTTTGTGGTGAACACTTAACCGTTCAATGCTATAAATCTTCAGGGGTGGAATTCGACCCCCACAGTTAGCCCCCCAAGTCTGTATTACTTTGTTAGCTATGGAGAGTTAGATTATAACCTGAAGACTGAAGATTGATGCATGGTTGTTGATCACATACCGTTGAGATGGCATGGTTACTGATACATTGTCTTTCGACGGGTTGTTATCCCAGACGTGGGCCATGCTGGCCGTGGTATACAAAAACCGAATGTTTCCCTGGCACGTTGATCAAGATGAACGACTGTTCCACACGAAGACTCATCGACTGTTCCACACGAAGAATCTCTTGTAATTTACAACGAACATGACATGGGAAGAGCAGACTACCCAGCAATCAATCCCGCTCCATGGTGCTCCACAACCAAACGGAGGAATCAACAACGGCCCAGAAGGTCCAACCATGCAATCTCTATTGAACGGAGGAGGAGACAGAATTGTCAATCCTCAAACTGGCTTTGCAGAAGTCAGCACCATGCTCAGGGACTTGCTTACACGCTCTGTTAAGCAAGTTAAGATCAATCAATCTATCGCAGATGGATTGAAGGAACTCTCTGTCCAAAAACAACCTCGGAAAGCTTCAAGAAGGCTCTTCAACTTACCGCCTCTCAATCCAACGAGACAGATGGTTCGCAAGAATTTTGCCGACTTTACAGCCAAAGATACTCCGGTGATCAACATGCAACTCCACACCAAGGACAATCGTGAGAGAGAGTCGAGTCCACCTCCAAACACTCAACACCCGGAGAACACAGAACAGCCTGAAGTCCGAGGTGAAGAAGTCTTCGAAGAATACTCCGATGACGATTTGTTCGGAGAACATAAGGAAGAAATCCTCCGACTCAGAGCATCTCTCCGCATAACAGAAACTACTATCCAAGATGTGCGTTCATAGATCCACAAAGCAACCAGCCGCGCACCAGAAATTGACCGTGTTCTCGAAGAGTCGAAGATGACTCCCTTCACTCGGAGGATCACAGAAGCTCGTATCCCTGATCCCAGAAAAGTCAGAATCCCATTCTACGACGGGACGACCGATCCAAGAGAGCACCTGATATCCTTCCGAATCTCCATGAAGAGAGCCAAGTTCCCAAGAGGATACAAAGACGCTGGTTGATGTCTTCTCTTCGGCGAAAATCTCAAAGGACCAGCTCTGCAATGGTTTTCTCGGCTACCGAGGAACTGCATCGACAGGTTCCGCGAACTCACCACAACCTTCCTGAAGCATTACTCCATCTTCATAGGGCAGAAAACCGCCGACGCTGATTTGTGGTCAATCACCCAAGGTTCAACAGAATCTCTCTGATCCTAGATCACAAAATTCAAAACTTTTATCTTGAAGGTCGACGGCATGAGTGACCAGGCAGCACTTCGTGCACTTAAGCAAGGCTTGTGGTACGAATCGGAGTTCAGGAAGGACTTGGCTCATCACATTCCGTCAATGATTCAAGATGCCTAGCATTTCGCCAACTCCTACATCATCAACAAAGAAGAGATGCAAATCCTCTGAGCCAGACACGCACTAGTCCGCGATCAACTCAACAGCCGACTGTACAACAAAGCACAAGAAGGCCTCCTTCAGCATCAAATTACATCCACCACGAAGGTCCTGGCTCGCACAACTACTTGATCAGCAACGAAGAAAACAGTCACCAGGGAACTGCGAAAAACTATGGATTTGGTGGTGGCCGAAGCTCTGGACGCGGATGTGGACGTTCGGAGGGATGGACAAACAACCGTAGAGGCTACGAAGAGAATGCGTACTGCGAGCTCCACCAAACCAAAGGCCACTCAAAGCAGAATTTCAGAACTTTGGGCGCGGAACTCACCATGAAACTCCTTGCAGGACATCTCGGTAATACAATCCATATCAAAGATTTTGTTCGTGATACAGGTGGCGATTCTCCGAACGAGCAACCTCAAATGGATGAACAGAACAAGCGAAACAGATCTGACGACGAAGACCAGAGCGTCGGTTCACGCCAGAGAATCAACATGATCATGGGCGGCTCGCAATACTGTCTCGACACTGTCTCATCCATCAAAGCTTTCCAACGAAAAACGGTGGCCGCATCCTTCCAGACTTATGAACCTAGGCATCCGGAGTGCACCATATCATTCACGGAGAAGGATGTTAAAGGAATCGATCAACCACACAACGATCCTCTCGTCATCAAGCTCAGAATCAACGACTTCGACACCGCTAGGATCTTGATCGACACATGAAGGTCCGTAGACGTCATCTTCCGTGATACTTTGCGTCGAATGAAAGTCGATCCTTCTGACATCACGATAGCTCCTCGTCCACTCACTGGATTTTTTCAGAGAGACTTCTATGACGATCGGCACAGTCAACTTGCCAGTCCAAGCCGCAGGTGTTACAAAGATAGTCAAGTTCTCGGTGGCCGATCATCCAGCAATCTACAACGCAATCCTCGGAATACCTTGGCTCAGCTCAATGTGTGCAGTCCCATCAACTTACCACTTATGCTTGAAGTTCCTAACACCATCCGGAGCCAAAACAGTATGGGGAAGTCAAAAGGAATCACGCATCTGCCTGCTCGCAGAGCATCAATATCACAAACCGAATCGGAACAACGACGAAAGATGAGAAACCAAGAAAGAGGCATAGGATGAAGGATCTACCCAACGCATCCGATGCTCCCAACACAAACATCCAGCCTCAAACCGATGCTTAGCCCAACATAAGCAATGCTAAATAACTACGAGCCGACTTGATCCCTTTCGAGGGTACGTAGGCAGCTCATATTCGTGATGAGTTCAGTTGACACCTCCGATAAAAAGGGGGGGGAGTGGGAAAGTATACTCGTATACTCCTACTCATTTTCACGGCCAGCAAAAAAACTTTTCTGCAAGCAACCATTTCAATGGATGACATCAACCAACTCATCGTTAATCCAGGTATTACGGAATAATCCATTCCTTACATACTTCAAATTTTTACACTTTGCTAGGATACATCTCGAAAGTTTATGTCCGAAGCAACATTCCGCGACCTGAGAACCACTCCGGGTTGGGGAAACAGACTCTCACTCTCTTCCTGCGACTTGACGTTTCTCCCAGCTCGCGGAAACAACATTAGGGCTTCACTCTGCGACCCGAGAACATTTCTGGGTCGCAGAAACAGCGTCTAAACATTTTCCCGCGACCCGAATGCATTCTGGGTCACGGAAGCAAAAAAAGCAACTCCTTCCCGTGACCTAGAGATCAATCTAGGTCGCGGAAACTTCATGCAAGCAAAGTCCAACAACCTAGAAACCTATCCGGGTCGCGGAACACAACACCAATACACATCCGTGACCTGAAGCCACTCCCAGCTCGCGGAAACGACACTCACCACACTCATCTCGCAACCCTGAAACATACTTGGGTCGCACTTCACGAATTCATAAGGATCTTCGCAACTTACATTTCATCGTAAGTCGACGAATCCAACTTCTACAACAACACCCACATCTCTCCGATGTGCTGATATGGTCATGATCTCAATTTTAACTTCAACATCTTCTCGACGGGGAAGAGGTTGAGGTTGAGATACGATCGTGATATACTCTACTTCGATGATAATTCCATACGGGAGCTCTTAAAACGCAAACTATCATCGGAGACTTAGCATGAGAGCTAATGATCTTATCACAACTCACTTAGGGCGTATCAAAACACCACTATTGTTGTTGGCCACAACAATGTAAACACCCGGGTACATCAACACCTCTTACGGTAACGCGCGCGACAATTTTTTTATCGGAAGGCTTCTTGCTAGAGGACGGAGCAAGGGTTCGGAAGGAACAAATTCGTCTTAAAACCCTGTTTAACTTAACACTGGTCACAAACATCTCAAGGGCACATCCTCGACGCGACGTCGCGAGGTGAGATATTTGGTTTATGCATTTTCTTTCCTCAAAAAGCAAGATCGCTCCGATCAAGTGATCCATCGAAACCCAATCAATGAATTGGTCTTAGGGAGCAGAAATCACCATGTGGCTACCATAACCATGCAAGCACTGCTCAATCACATAATCGCTATCTTCGCTCTCTCTCTCTCTCTCTCTCTCTCTCTCTCTCTCTGGTCAGTCGTCTTACCGATTCGCCAATCGAAACCCTGTTAACACACTGGTTGCAACATCCCACGGGCACATCTTCGACGCAACGTCGCGAGGAGGGATGTTTGGTTTATGCATTTTGCTTTCCGTAAAAAGCAAGATCGCTCCGATCAAGTGACTCATCGAAACCCGGTCAATGCATCGGTCTTAGAGAGCAAAAAATCATCGAGCAGCTAGCATAACCATGCAAGCATTGCTCAAGCACCTAAATCGCAAACTTTGCTCTCTCTCATTTATCTGTTATCATACTGATTCACTATCGAATGATCAACGAATCGTTCAAACAAACATAAGTTGCAAATCGAAGAGTATGTCTTCAAAACCCAATTAACATGTTGGTCTTATAAAAAAAATTTGCCAAGCGGCTAAACACAACCACGCGAGCACTGCTCCAACGCATCATCGCGAACTTTGGTCTTGAACGTTCGTCAACATGACCAATGAGTCAACAAGCAATCTCAAAACATTATCTAAAAATCATAAGACGAGTTATCACACTCGCAAGCACATCAAATTTATCCGAAAAACTATCTCGTAGAAACGAGCTCAAACTTTAAACAGCCTATCGGCAGAATCATCAAAGTCTACGATAAGTGGATAAAGCCGTCCAGGCACAAAAGAGCATGAGTTATCAAATTCACAAAATCAAGTATCTAACAGGCAATCATATTCCAAGTCTGCAAGACAAACAAAAACATAAATCGACGGACAGATGTTTACAACGGCATATCCTTGTCCACGAAACCTTTGGGTCACTCATCCAACTTCACGACATGTTTCACGGCTCATACGATGACTTATGAGTCGCATATCACCTTCGGAAACATGTTCCGCGACCCACAAAACCTTTGGGTCGCTCATCCAACTTCACAACTTGTTTCACGACTCCTATGATGACTTATGAGTCACATACCGCAACTTGTTTCACGACTCCTATGATGACTTATGAGTCACATACCGCCTTCGGAAACATGTTCCATGACCCAAGAAACCTTTGTGTCGCTCATCCGACTTCACGGCATGTTTCACGAACCCCTACGATGACTTATGGGTCGCATACCACCTTTGGAAACATGTCCCACGACCTACGAAACCTTTGGGTCGCTCATCCAACTTCACGACATGTTTTACGACTCCTACGATGACTTATGAGTCGCATACCACCTTCAAAAACTTGTCCCGCGGACTGCAAGACAGGTCCCTCGCGTCCTCCGACTATCACCTTTCGTCATGATCCAAACTCATGTGATCTGTGTGGGCAGGAATTCACACACAACCAAAAACTTGTCTAACGGATCTTTTAAGGGATCGTCGACTCTCTTAGTATGAACCGCTCAGAAAGTAAAGAGAAAGACAAAGAACAAAGTAAGAGAAGTAGGGTCGCTTTATTGATAGCAAAGAGAATTACAAGCTGTTAAGACCTAAGCTATTCAAGAGAGAAGAAGATGATCTAAGACCTACGACCTTAGATCCTATATATACCCTAACTGAACCGTCTTCGGGACCAAGCTCTTTCGTGGGCCACCTTCCATTTCCTAAAGATTTACTTCCATTCTTCCAGCAATCTTCTAGATAGTTTCCTTTCGCCTTAGATACTCCGTTGATTATATTCTCGAACCTTCTTGCTTGACGGCTGATATACCTCATATTTTACCGGTTTTTACCATAATAAACATATACTTA
>OVAP01007433.1:0-10789 GCA_900406295.1 Aurinia saxatilis
CATGTTCTAGGACAGTTCTTAATTATCCTCTAATTAATATCTTATCTATAACTTCAGATTTCTCAAAATAATTACCCATAGCCTAGCTTTAGTTTTATTGAATTTAAAAACCCACTTTCTGAATTTTAATTAATAGTTTTTCATTAGTTTTATTTATTTAATCTCCTTAATATAATTTTAATACTTAAATCTATAGGCAACCTAAGTCTCTGTGGATTCGATCCCTAAATACTACAGCTAATTAACTGTACTCTTGCAGTTAAGCTCTTAGGGTAAATTTGAGCATATCAACAGGAACTAACAACATCTAAAGTTGGAGAATTCAATGAGGATGAGATGGAGTACATTATTACAGAAGTCGGAAACATCCCTCGCCGCCTCAACTTCGATGAAAGCATGATGTTACGACCACTGCACAAGTACTTAGAGAAATGGCCCCTGCATGAAGTGAAAGAACTCTTCTACAAGATCAGGAGAGAAACTAGCCCTACCTCACGCCAGCTCTACCGAGAAAACGACTCAGGGAGGTACACAATCACATTCTCGATTAATTACAAGAAGTTTTTAAACACTGTGTGCGACACAGGAGCTTGTTCAAATATGATATCGAATAAGGATGCACGGTCAGTCGGCATTCTTAAATATGACGAGCTAGCAAGACCAGTCATGCTTGCCGATGGCTCATTTGGGAATGTCCTAAGGGTTGCTAAGGATGTCATGGTCAACATTGAAGGATGCTTCATACACACTGATTTCCTGGTCATGAATACATATCACAGGTTAGCATCCCTCATAGTACTGGGAAGACCATTCATTTACTCAACAAGAGCTCAGATTGATATGGTGGAAAAGAGAGTTTGTTTGACCTTTATCAATAAATAAACATTCTATTTGGAAACAACGCAAGACATTCCAAAGTTGAGGACGAATGGGAAGATGTTAAAAAGCTGATGAAGAGAGTGAAGCATCCACCAAGCCCGCCAACACCAGATGAGCTAACCGACCACCCACCGGAGGACTAAAAATTTCCGACCATGTCGAGCTAACCGACTTTAAACAAAAGCGTTGAGTGAGAGGCAACCCACTGGTACGGCTTAGATTAAGTTTTATTTTTAATGTTTTTGTTCGTATCTCGGGAAATAGGATTCAAAGATTCAACCAAGAGTATGCAGAACCGAGCGACCGCCTTAGCAACATTCGATCGATCGACTGCACTTCATAAGCTTCATTTCACTATTTCAATTGAGAGCGAGAGGCCAGTGACTCGAATCAACTGGTGATCCAGGAGAATGGTGTGCGCTTCAACATTAATCGAAAGAGAGTAAAATATCAGGAGAATCACACTGTGATTCGATCGATTGATGAATGTATCGATCGATGAAGACTCAGAATGATGAACACTTTCTCAATTCAACGAGACAAATGATGATATACTGATGTCGTCATGTACAAATCTTCTCCTATTCCCTGTAAATTCCTTACAATTCCAATAAGACAAAGAAGGTCCAATAAGTCCTTCTCCTAAATCCCCATCAGAACCCGTTGCAAAAAGAATCCGAGCCTTTGCAAATGGTTTAGACATCCGTTCAGTGGCAAGGTTATCCCTATATGATCCAATCCTCTCCTGAATTGGGAAAAAGCATACTTTCTTTCCTTGTGTAGATTTGTGGTGGAAAGGGAAGTTTAGGTTCATAGAATCGGAGAGGTGCTTCTTTCTCTAGCTCATGGCCGTCTTTATTCATCTTTGTAGCACTTCCGACATCACTATTTGAACCATTGATGGGACCATGTCCTCCTTTAACAAGCTTTTTATCAATAGGAGAATGTAGGAGCTTGGAAAATTCTTCTCAGAACTTTTCCTTTTCCTCTAACTGTGCTTTACCAATGTGACTTTGGCTACTCTTCGTTTCGTCTCCTTCATGAACATTCAAAATCACATTGCAATGGGCCTTTGGATATCCCTCGGATGTAGAAAGAAAAGAACTCATGGGTTTCTTAGAGGATGAAGAAGTTTGAGCCTTTTGGGATTCGAACCGATCAATCCTAGCTTGAAACTCGATGAACTTCTTTTAGGTTTCCTTGTGAAACTCCACTTGAGTAACTTGAGTTCGAGTAAGTCCATCCATAATGGTCTTAAGCATTGCCTTGGAAATTTCCTTGAAAATTTTCCACGTTGGAAGTTGTTACCTCTCGGAAAGTTTCCTTGGTTGAGCTTTTCACTTGAAAGTTGTTGAAGTTACCACCTTGAGGGCGTGGGTTGAAGTTACCACCTTGAGGTCTTGGGTTGAAGCCTTGGTTTTACTGAGGATATACTTGGTCTTGTGGATTCTCAACTATAGTGCTTCGATAAGAAAGATTAGGGTGAGATTGGTTGAAGGGCTTATTATAGTTGTTGACATAGCTACAATCCTCTTTGTTCTCCATTGACTGATCATTGTTGCTCATGTCACAATCCTCTTGATAAATTTATTGTTAAGGTCCTTGAATGTAGTCATCAACAAAAAAACACACTCTTTTTACCGCTTCCCAAAACATGAGCTAACTTATCAATCTTCTCATTTAGCTCTTGAAGCTTTCCATCGCTCACATTCGAACTAACGGCTTGTGTAGACCCATCATATTCTCCACCGGAGTAAGCATCAGTTTGAGAAAGATTTTTGATCAAGGTCTCGGCTTGGTCATAAGTTAGACTTGCAAAGTTTCCAATACCAGCCATATCTAGAGCTCTCTACACTTCATTGTGAGCTCCTCGATAGAATATACCCAAGATTTTCTCCTTTGAGACTCCATGATGTGGGCACGTTCTAGTGAGACCTATAAGATGATCCCATGCTTCACTTAGGCTCTCTCCACCTCTCTTTTTGAAGATTTGAAATTTAATTCTAAAGCGAGCCATTTTTTGCTTTGGAAAGAATGTCCTTCGGAACTCCGTTTTGACATTCTTCAAAGTTATTACATTCTCCAATGGGACATTCCTTTCCCAATAAGTGGCTTTGTCTTCCAAAGAGAATGGGAAGAGGATCATCTTCATAGTGTCTTCGGGAACAACATTGACCTTCAAGGTCCTACTACATAACCGCTCAAAACGATCCAAGGTCTCTACACTTCATTGTGAGCTCCTCGATAGAATATACCCAAGATTTTCTCCTTTGAGACTCCATGATGTGGGCACGTTCTAGTGAGACCTATAAGATGATCACATGCTTCACTTAGGCTCTCTCCACCTCTCTTTTTGAAGCTTTGAAATTTAATTCTAAAGCGAGCCGTTTTTTGCTTTGGAAAGAATGTCCTTCGGAACTCCGTTTTGACATTCTTCAAAGTTATTACATTCTCCAATGGGACATTCCTTTCCCAATAAGCGGCTTTGTCTTCCAAAGAGAATGGGAAGAGGATCATCTTCATAGTGTCTTCGGGAACAACATTGACCTTCAAGGTCCTACTACATAACCGCTCAAAACGATCCAAGTGTTCCAATGGACACTCAACACTATGGACTTTGTAAGTAGACCCCTCAACCATACCAAGCATAGAAGATTTAATCTCAAAGTTGTGTTTGGGAACGGTAGGAGGAATGATACCCAAGCTTACTTCTCAAGTGTTTAGCTCATCAAACTCTCCAATGGGTCGAGCACCTCGTCCATTTCCATTTGGAGGTGGCACCTCTCTCCTTTGATCCTCCATTACTTCAAGATCAAATTTCTCAACAAGCTCTTCAATTACTTCCTGTACAACTACCTCTTCTTCAATACCCAACCGTCTCAAGTGATCTCGTCGCTCACGATATCTCAAATCCCTAACCTCTCTTCGATGTTCCATTTCCAAACGTTGCAAATCTGGATTCAGTTCAACAAGAGGTCCTTGTGGATTGCCTCGGGTCATACACCTTGAAAAAAAGAAAGCAAAGACAAGCAAAAGGAAAATGATTAATAAGGGAGAATGAAAATGAAAGAAAACAAAGACTTAAGTCATAATCGAATTTAAACTCTTAAAGGCTAATTCAAAGTTCTCCCTTTGGCAACGGCGCCATTGATAAGCTATAAATTTTCGTTGTAGCTATCAAAATATTTCGCTAACTACAACTCACTAGAGTAGTTATAGTATAGTGTGAGGATCGAATCCACAAGGGGAGAATGACTAACACGTTTAGTACATTAAATCCTAATTAAGATAAAGCAATCAAAATGTGTTTGATCAAGCAATAAGCAAAAGAAAGCAATAAACAAGAAATAAACAAGACAAGACAATCAAACAAGCTAAAACGGTTCAAGAAATCAATTGAGATGAATATTGACCAATGGGTAATGGCAATAACGATCAAGGTAATTAGTAATGACCTTGTGGAGACTAGCTTTACAAACATGAAATACAATTCTAGGCAAAGGACTACTAATCTATTGATTAACCCAAATCTCTTTGGTGTTAATCCCATTTGAAAGACATTAAATTGACTAATTTCTCAAATGTCATTTCAATGAAATCCAAGTAAGAAAATTCAAGCTCACTCAACCACTAAGCACCTTAACTCAATCCTCAATGGCTGGCTAACATGACAAAGCAAAACATTTTGTTCATTCAAGCATTTCATCAAACACTTAATAGGTGTGAGAAATGCCTATGATCTATTTCTAAGTGGTTAAAGAAGAAATAGCATTAATCATACAAGATGCTTAAGGAAACCATTAATACTATCCCAAATCCATAAGATCAACACTAATTACCCATTAATCTACCAAACTCATCAATCAATAGAGAGCATACTCAATCATTATCATAGAAACAAGAGATATTAAGATACTAATCATGATTAAAAGAAGAGATAAATAGTTTTCTCAAACAAAAAATCAATCCTTTTGAATCATAAGAATAAGATCTATGAAGGTTACAAGAGAGAGTTTTTTTTTTTCTCTCTAAAGATAAGGCTTATTCTCTAAAAGTGACAACAAAAAGGGTATTTAAAGATAAGATCCGGAAAAGTCAACAGAATTAAACAAAAAGGATGTTCATATACTTGACGAAGTTTCTCTCCTTGAAGTACGTCTTTAACTTCAAGACCTTGTCTTCTTCTCCTTTGACTATCTAGCCTTATTTATGAGAATCTTATAACTCTGCTACAACTTTGTTGGAATGAATTACTTAATGAAATGATGGGAAAAGTGTTTAAATTGTTTGGAAGAGGATAATAAACTTTTAAGAAGATTGTTGTTTTGTTATTTAGACTAGGTGAGTACCCGTACTACGCACAAGTTTTATTCAATATATTTGTGTATATGTTATAATTTTTTATTTCGTTGAAACTTATTTCTAATGAAACTCTAATAATATTGAACATTTTTTTTCATACATGTTTTTAATTTATTCAAGTTATTTGTGGAATTTTGTTTTTTAAATTGAATATTGTAATAGTTATTTGTGAGTGAGTGTATTTTTTAGTCCAAAATATTTAGTTTAAAATTAAATATTGATTTTTACATGAAATGTTTTGAATGGAGATTTGATTCTCATCATGATATACTTTCATTTCATATTGTTGTTAGTAAGTGTATATCTAATCAATAAACCAAAGGAAAATATTGATATAACGCAACAAAAAATCTGCGATTAAACTAAACAATAATTTAACATGACTATATGTGTCGATTTACATATTATCACTCCAGGTTATAATCCTATCAATGCTCTTGATGTAATCAATTTTTTAAAAAACATTATGATGTGCTAGAATTTTAAATAAATTTATACTAGATCTATCCGAACTTGAGGGTCAACCAGATATGCAATGTTTATGAGTTTGGTGTTTTGGTAGTCGAACTCGTGACTGGTCGGAGCCACGATGAAAACAGCTTTGTTATACTTAGGGAACCATGTTCAAGTTCTGAATTTTGAATTTTGTAATTTATGCACAATTACAAAAAGTTTGTTTAATAACAAATAGTCATGTGTGTATCAACAACAAGACGTGTGTGTTTCACGTCTTTTTCAATTTTTGAATTACACACGTCTTTTTGAATTTCATAATTTAATTATCCACAATATTACAAAAATTTAATTTAATAACATAAAATGACAAAAAAAAAAAATAGTAACCACAACAACTTTAATTTACCAACTTTTACATATTTTATAATACAAAAATCTAAATAAAACTATAATGATATTTTTGTGAGTATGTTGTTCCATTTTGGATAAATGGTCATTTTGAAATATTTTCTAGTAAATCTATCGGAGAGAGCACAATCTAGTAAAAAATCTTCATATTTGACTCATTCTTGGTATTTTCTCTTTATGCATTTTAAGATATTATTTGAACAATTTGATATGTGTGGACAGGATCGAATGACAAGATCCAAAATGCATATCCTAATTTTGAATGGCTAATATATATATATATATATATCGATCCTGTCCACACATGTCGAATTGTTCAAATAATTTCTTATAGTGTTTTTATAAGAAATTATCTAATAGTGTTTCCATATATATATATATATATATATATATATACGAGAAAAGTATAAGTCTTTGACTATGTGATGGTTTATACTTTCTTAGGAGATTTTTATTTCTTAAAATCTTTTCTCATTTAAAGTATAGATTTAAACCATATACAACAACTCACATTCACTATAAAAAACCCAATTAGATAGTGTCCCTTTCATCATCTCATTTGTAATTTTACAAGATTACTGAACGAGACACAATCTTATACAATGGTGGGGAAAATGTCATTGAAATCAAGTTTCATCGTCCTTCTAGTTCTTACTGGTAATTTCAATATATTAAATTTGCTTCAATAAAAAATATAAAAATCAAAATTTTATACTTATAAATGTAAATAGATTATATATATTATTTATTTAATTATATCCAATCATATATATATATATATAGTAATTAAAAATATATTGCATTACTTATGTTTCTTATATCTTATTTTGTAGTGATGATCTCAGCAACAACTCAAATTGTTGAGGCAAAACGTTTGTTACGTGAAAAAACTTCGTCTAGCTTATTTCCTTCTGAAATCTCACCATCAATTCAACCATTAGACGTATCATTTTGTAATCCAGGATGTTTTGCATTATGTTTTGCAACAGCTTGTCATTGTGTATGTGGTTGAGCTCTAAAAATAAAAATTATAAGCAAAGATTCAAATATTTATATTTTGGAAATGCTATTTTGTACGTCCTCCAATTCCAATATATTAATTTTGATCATAAATAAAGAAAAATATTTTTCGACAGCATTTCCACAATATTTCATGTGAGAATTGTGTGGAACGTAGACTTTTTCAAGATTATCTAGCTGGGATAATTTATCTATTGAATTGTTTATACTTATAAATTCAAAACAAAGTCATCAATCGATTATGTTTATGCAACTCCGCAAAACAAATCATGTACTATCTAAAACATCGACATAATGGAAAATTAATACTCTTATAGAAGAGCTTCCATCCCCAACCTGAACACAAAATATCACACTAAATTCCATATTGGAATAAAACATTCTCTATTTGAAACCAAATTACTATAGTTTGATTTAAAGAAGTTTTTAAGTTACATGTGAAACAAATTATTTAGTCCTTTTTTATCTATTTTTGTTTATTTGTTTCCGTTTTGCTGAGTTTTTCTATTATTAATTATTTGTTTCTCTTTGAAATGAATTTGTGTAATTTTTAGTGATACTCATAAATCAGGACTCTTATTAGTAGACATTTTTATAGTTTTAAAAAGGTACATTTAAAAAAGAAAGGGACAAAATAAGGTTATTTCACTTACCGTATCATGGATAATTGGTAAGAATAACACATATTGAACTATTTATACAGAGGAAATAAAGACTATATGTTTGTCGTTCTTAAGGATAAATGTCTTGTCGGTTCAGGTAGAAAATATAAGGACGAAGTAGGACGATTGAGTGTAATTCAATACAAACTTAGTCATATGTGTGACGATGTAACAACTGTGACATGGAGTGTGCCTCTCGATTATGAGGCACCAAAGCGGTGGTTGTATTTTAAAAAGTTAGTGTAAATAGATTGGCATGGCAATAATCCACACTAATTGTAGCCAAACTATGATGGTGTTCTAGCAATTAGTTATTTGTTCTCTGCTAGTACGCCAATTCCATGTATAGTTTCCTTTGTTAATTTCTTTGGTGCATAACATTATTATGATGCATAGATAGACACTTGTGGTGCTGAAGCATCAACAGCTTGCAACAAATATTGGAACCCTTTTTTGTGGTTATTGTAAAGAAAATAGTCAACTATTTCTGCTTTGTAAATCATTATGATGTGCCTTTTTATTTAATTTTTGTAAACATTTTGTTTCTGATTTTTTTCCACCTCTTGGAATTTTTTCCTAGTCTTATAAACCCTGCAGCCATCACCATTATGTATGTAATTATTCGATACCTTAAAGTTGAGAAAAAATTAAAATTAATTATGCAGTAATTATAATAATTTTGATCCAATTAGACAAACGTCTATTTTTTACATGCAGTCAAAATAATATGTCTGATTTTTAAATTGACGAAATGGGCCATATGAACATATGTTATGCATTGCATATACATATATATTTTTGTCAATTTATTTTGTGATTAATTAATTAAGTTGTTATTAATTTCAAAAGAAAATATGTGTCATTCTCATAGAGATCCAAATATTATTGTCAGGGAGAGTGTCTTTCATATTTTATATAGTAGATTTCGCTTTTAAACTTGGTTACAAATAAGAGATGGTGGAGGTATTTATAGTCTCCGTATTACAAAAGATCTAAAAATATTTTAATTATAAATCTAAATTATTCTACCATAATATCTAGATTATTTTACAACAATTATCTAGATATATTTATTATAATATCGAGATTTTTATTTTATGGAGGTGGAAGATTATACTAGAAAACTTCTAGAAAATGTGAAGGAGGTGGAAGTGTTAAGATATATCTAGAGAAACTTCTAGAATTTAGACCAAGATTTTGGAGCAATTAATGATAATTGGATCATTGATTAACTTGATGCTTCGAGCGGCGACCAGAAACCTGATTACTACGGTGGCTGCAGCAGCTCCACTGGGTGCGAGGGCGGAGAAGGGACCAGCGGTGGTGGCTGCAGCAGATGCCTGGGTGAACTCGTTGCGGTTGTTGCGGATGTAATGGTGGCTGCGATTGTGCTTTGGCTGTGACAGCTGCACGATCTACTAAATTACACATCTTTATATACAATTGTGAGTCAAAAAAGCATAGGTTGTGAGCTCACAATGATTATACAATTTTTCATTGTAAATTAGATTATGTGTCTTAAAAGTATGGGGTGTGTGACATGTCATCGAAGCGCGTTTTAATTTCTCTACGACTCATAACAATTAAAAAAAAGTTTTCTATTAAAAAGTTAAAATTGAATTATAAGTTTCTAAAACTATACTCATTGAAAAAAAAGTATATTCACTAACGATAAAAAATGTTCTTTATTGTATTGAGAAAAATGTTTTTCTATTTAATAAGAAAAAAGGTTATCTATTTAAAAGTAAAAAGAAATTAAACTAAGTGATATTATAGGGAAATTGCACTGGATAACTAGTTTTTGGTCCAAAATTAGTTTTGCTCCAACTCAATTTTGATCAATAGAAAATGATACATGAATTCTCCAAATCACCCTTATGTACTTTTTGTACCAAAACTGACATTCCAGAATTAAAAGTGAATTCAAAATTTAAACTTTGAAACTTAAATAAAAAATAACCTTAATTAAAGGGAACAAAAACATAACCCACGATTTCCCATTTACTTTCCCAAAACCCTATTTTTACTCTGAACCAAATCCACCACCGCCCTTTCTTTCTTTTTCCCTTCTTCTTTCACCGTAACCCACCCAACCCTCCTCCAACCTTCATCTTCTCGCCACATTCAAGAGAGAAAATAGAGGTAGAAATCATCTCTCCTTCTTCCTTTTCACTCAAATTGAGAATTTGAAGTTTTCGATTTTGATTTTTGGAGACATTGTTTAGAGCAAAATTAGTTATGTGAGTTTTGGTTACCTCATGTGAATCGTTTAACTAGTGGTTGGGGGGGTGTCTAGGGAAATTTGAGTAAAAAGAAACGTTAGAAGATTTGTTAAGAGATGCTGTTTTTTTTTTCTTTCTTTTTCCATATTCATACATTGTGTAAGGATGATATTTGAGTCATTTAGGATACGCTTCACTGGTTTTCAATTGTAAATTTTAATGTTATATAGATTAATGTTATCATTGAGATGGTTTCTGATTTTTTTCTTTGGTCACCGACCCCATTAAATTTCTTGTTCTGTTCGAATTGATGGTGTTTGCTGCAACTACAGGCTTGAGTTGCTTTAAAAGTCAGGTTCGGTATCAACAATATTGTTAGCTATGTATTATATGAGTTGGTAATACATTAGCCAACTTTATTGCTAACTGTATAGCCTACTACATCGTAACTACATAGCCAACTTTAATGTTATATAGTCGGTAACTACATTACTAGCTATATAGCCAACTATATTGTTATATATTACCGACTTTATATTCGTCAATATAGTTATATATATAGTCACTTTATTGAGTGTATATTTTATGTTTCAGGTATTTGATAGGGAAGGAATTATTCAGTCTACCTAGATAGAAGGTGCCCCCATGGAGGATGCCCATACACAAGTAAGAACAAATTCACATTCTAGCTATTCTCCTTGAAACCTTTATGTAACTAAACTCTATTCCGTTCGTGTGCTAAGAAAAGCAGGAGACTAACTAATGCAACTACTTATATAG
>OVAP01007434.1:0-10788 GCA_900406295.1 Aurinia saxatilis
GGGTACACTTGATCTTGTGGGTTCTCCACATTATTGCTTCGATAGGAGATGGTACACTTTGATGCAAGTCCAAGTACTAAATGCAAGTCTAAATGCACAATGTAGCTAAATACAAGGTAAACTATCAACAAATGAGTCAAAACTATATCAAAATGAATGTAAAACNTCAACAAATGAGTCAAAACTATATCAAAATGAATGTAAAACGACCATGAAAACGGTCCTAAAATGCAACATATCACCCATTTAGAGAAGTAATCAGTTAAGACGAGGAGGAGTTTCTTGGTTTTGAAGTAGGGCATGGGACCGACGATATCCATTGACAATCGCATGAAAGGATAAGGAGACGAGACCGAGGATAATAGCTTGGTTGGCTGATGAATCATTGGAGCATGTCGTTGACATTTTTCACACTTAGCAGCGTACTGCTTGCAGTCGTGGAACATCGTCAGCCAGAAGAAACCGTGTCTCTTAATCCTAATGGCGAGACTCCGACCACCCAAATGGTTCCCGGAAGACCCATCATGGATCTCCTGCATGACACGCCGAGCTGCCTCTCCTTCCACGCAGCGGAGAAGTGGTCCAGAGGCGGACCATTTGTAAAGTTGTCCTTTTGCGATAGAGTATCGTGCGGCCTGGGCTTTTAGTTTACGTGCGGCCCATTTTTCTGCTGGGGCCGTGCCATCCATGATGAAGTTTCTCAGTCTGGCAATCCATGGCCAGCCGCATCCGCAAGTAAAAGGAATACTTCATGCGTGGTCTATTTTCATTGGAGCAGGGCCAACTTCTTCTGGGAGTGTGTCGATCAACGCGACCTGGTGAGTTGCTTGTATGCTTGGAGCTTCGAGGATCTACACCGGAATTACTCGACGGAAATCAGAGATTGACACCGAGCCGAGAGCAGCCAGTGCATCGGCCGACGAATTCTCGGATTGGAGGGGGTCCTGAAGCTGACTGCCGATTTCCACGCAGCGCCCTAAGTGCTCGTTGTTTATCGGCACTGATACTATGAAGTCTCATTTATCGCCCCTTTGGGAGACTCCGCGAGCTGTAATTGCTATAAGAATTTCGACAACTATTTATCGTCGTCGTGATCTGCCCGACTCTTCTTCACCTCGGTTATTAGTTTGCGGTCGGTCCGGGAATCTGAGTTTGTGCTCGGCCAAGAGGCAGACCCTGCATTCGCGTTGGCTTCCACGAATTGTCCTGATCCCCATCGGTTTTGGAAACTTTATGCACAAGTGGTAAGGAGAAGGGACGGCTCTCATCGCGTTTAACAATGGTGTGCCTAGTATGATGATGTAGATGGCCGCGTGGTTGGCGACTGAGAAATCCACAATCTTGGTTACGCCCAAAGCCTGAACTATGAGCTTGATTGTTCCCAGCGTCATCCTCGTCTCACCATAGAATCCTATCAATGGCTTCGGACTCGGAGTCACCTCGGTGAGAGGAACGTTCATTTTTCGGAGGGTTTCCCGAATATCACTGTTTTTCAAATCTTTGAACATTTGTTTTTAACTGTCTTTCAAATCTTTTAGTGTCATTTTAGAGTCTTAATAGGTACAAAGACGTTGGGGTTTGGATTTGAGCTTCAAGATGAAGTTATGAGAAAAAATGTGAAGATTTGTTAAATTTGGAGATGGATCGATCGACAAAAATGAGCCAACTCTTAACGGCGCTAACAAGCCCGATACATTCTACAGGAACCACTCAGCAATTTTTCCCCCACCAATGGCGAGGCAGGACTATGACATCAAGGGCCAACTCATTCAGCTAGCGGGACAAAAGCCATTCTGCGGCCTGTCAAATGAGAATCCAATGGAGAACATTGAGCGTATCGAGCAAATAACCAACCTCACTAAGGTAAATGATGTACCACCAGACTATGTCCGCTGCAAACTCTTTGAGTTGTCACTGTCTGGAAAGGCTCTTTCATGGCTCAAGTCACTCGCATCGGAGAGCCTAGTTCGATGGGAAGTAGTCCGCAAATGCCTTCATTGACAAGTACTACACCAAAGCCAAGACTGTAGCTTTGAAGGCAAGGATGTCCACCTATTCTCAGCCCTCAAGATAGTCCTTTTGTGAGGCGTGGGGGAGATTATGTTCCTACCTCCAAGACTGCCCCAATCACGGTTTTAGCGAGACACAACTGCTTACTATTTTTTATGATGGTATATCTTGGGAATTTAAAGGTCAATTGAACTCTGCTAGTAACGGAAATTTTATGACTCGTAGTAGTGCATATGCATTGGAATTGATCAAGAACATGGCTGAGAGTTCCTAAAAATAAAACAGAAATTCGATAAACTAGTATGCAAGTTAAATTTGGTCCCCCGCAACGGCGCCAAAAACTCGATACAAAAAAGTTTTAACCTATGTATTCTAACTGCAAGTGCCCAGCAAATTCAGTTATGGTACTTAAGGATCGAATCCACGAATACCAATAAATTGCAAACTAATTAAATAAACACTTGATTAAATTGAGGACCAAATTGACTAACTAATGCAAGTAACAAGTAAAATAGAGTGAGGGTTTTAAACAATCAAAAGCAAGGTTAGGCCTTGGGAACTTCGGGAGAAGAATCCAAATTGTAGCCAGATGCGTCTAGTGTCGATCGACACCGCACGATCAAAGAAGGTACCAATTAATTCCTAAACATGGAACCTATTGTGATGCAAACGAATTTCCATTGTGAATGCAATCTATAATTATTTCCTAGCAAACCAAATTCCGTTGTGAGTCCTAAGAGCATGTCCAACAAGGGTTTCTTAGAGGGGTTTCAAAATAATATATAAAACAAAATATAAATAATATATGAAGGAAGATTGTAAAAAGAGGAGAGAGGGACTCTTAAATAAGAGATTTTAGGCACTCTCTCTCCTCTTTCAAGAATCTCTCTTATATTTAACTAATATTTATATATACATATAGTTTGAAACCCCTTGTTTAAAACCCCTTGTTGGACATGGCCTAAGGGATTAATTATGCAATGAGCTCAGGTTCAATTTATCACAAACTTCCTAAACCAGATTAATCAAATTCCTTTGTGAATTGAAAGTTTGCTCTTGTAAGATTTATTCAAGCAATTACTAACACTTCCATGTATATTAACCTATGATTTTGTTCAAGGGTAGTTAATATATGAACTAGCAATGACCACAATCTAGAAGAAGAATTAAGGTTGAAACCTAATTTAAACTTATGACTAACAATAATTCATCTAAACCCTAAGAACCGTAAGCCTAAAAAGTGTTCTACTCAGACATAGCTAAGCAAAACTTCATGCATTTTAATTGAAAGCAATAAAGTATTAAAGAGAAACTAAAGCAAGCGTTCAAGAAATCTTTCTCCCTAAAACTCTCATTAAAGTAAATTAAAATGCATGAGCCTGAACAATAGCCAAAACCATCATATTTATAGGAACTAAGAAGAAATTAAGGAATGATAAATTAACAAAACCAATTTTCCTTAAGTGATTAAGGAAAATTGTTTGATCTTGAAGATTTGGCAAAATTCCTTTTGTGCCCGCCAGAATGATATGTCTTCACTAAAATCGTCATATCTCCTAACCATTAATCAGAATGAGTTGAAACCACCATTAGAGTGAAGTTAAATTTAATTGCCTTCGTCTTGTCAAAATTTTAGATTAAAGTTCCTTCGGTAAGATTTTCGGCTGACACGATCATTAAGGAACTTTGAACTGCTTCTGCATTGTCATTCCACTTATTTGCTCTATTTTGCTCCATAATTATTCCATAACTCAGGAAGTGACTCAAACTCGTCCATGCACCTAAAATGACTCATGTGGACCCTAATAATATAATATAGACTCGATAAAATAAATAAATATATGTTTTTTTTAGCATAAAAACTTGTAAAATATAAGAGATATCACTAATTAAGCTAAAGCAATCGATGATTTTTTTGTTTTTTTTGTTTAAAATCATAAACAAGAAATTAACTAGGTGATATAATTAAGGAAATAACTAGGTGATCAAGCAATAAACTAAAACAAGTAAATAAGCAAGTAAATGCAATCAAGCAAGGCAATTAAGCAAATAAAGCGAGTAACCAAAAAATTAAATCAAAAAGAGGAATATGGTTCTTGAGCCTAGCAATATGATAAAGGTGGTCAAATGATAAAAAGATGATGATTCACTCTAGACTATTCCTAGTCTAAACATTTTGAAGCCAAGCCAATGATTAAGCCATTCCATGGTCTTAATTACCAAAATAATCTAGGAAACGCATTAATTTCCCAGTCATGATCTTCCTATCTTAGAAGGTGTTAAAGCACTTGGTTCCATTTAAAAGGGTTGGTACTAATTAGAAATAATCCTAGGCAAAGAATCACTAACTAAAGATTAAGGAATTCCCATGGTCTTAATCACTGCGTTAATTCATAACTTCACTTATCTCCCGATTGTAATATTACTATTCTCCAAGTATTACTAAGAATTTCCATATACCACTAATCCATTTAGCATAATTTCCCAATGTTAAAGAAGAAAAGCATGATAATTTTCTCTTTCAAGCATTTCATCCAGCACCTCCCAGGGACAAATCAAACTTGTTTTCTAACTTAGGGATCAGCCTAAACTAGCAATAAGACCACAAACTATCTAAGGAAACAAGGCCCCCAACCTTAGATCATCATCCTCTACCCATGAAACCACCTTAATCTACTAGTTCTCAAGATCCATAGAAAGACTACTCACACACGAAAAAGAGACAATAAGCATAATGATAACTAAATTAAGCATAATTAAAAAGGATATTAAAATAATGATTACCAAAGATCATAATCTTAAAAATCCATAAAAATGAATTACAAAGCAATGGCCAGAGTAGAGTAAAAAGAAGAAACAATGAAAAAGAAGAAGGAAACTGTTTTGCCTGGATGCCTGGAAGCTTTGTGCATTTTGTGATGTTTTCTCTGGCTTCAGACTTATGTACTTATAGGGGAGAGAGTCAAGGATTGAGCCGAGATGAATCTGGAAGAAGATTTGGATAGAGATCCAAATATTTGTGCTTATCACTCTTCGGTCGATCGATAAATAATATTTTGATCGTTCGATCATTATCTGAAACACGTCTTCTGAATATTATGTATCTTTTGTGATTATCTCCAACATATCTTGATATCTCTTCAAATGCAACGATCCTTACCAAAATTTGTTCTCGAAGCTTCTTTGGATTTTTGAGCCTTGATCGATCGGTTGGCCTCTCGCTCGGTCGATTGGGCCTTCATTTTATGTGGGCTTCTTGATTCATCTTCAATTTGGGCTTAACTTTTTACTCCTGAGGGTGAACGACTTGATTCCAAGCCCATGGGACAGCTGACTCACGTGGCTTGCTTTTCTTAACTCCTCACTTCATTCCAATACAAACATATTCTACATCTGGGCCTTGACTTCTGATGTTGATTTGTTGGACTTGATAGATAACGCTCATCTATGACCTAAAATGCATTATTTCCACAAAATCACTTTGCAAACAGAGAAATGTGAAATCCAGTAGTTTATGCTCCAAATCAAATGATTTCTTGATAAAAAGCACAAAAATTCATATAAAAAAGCAGTAAAATATCAGCCCTATCAAATCCCCTAGACTTAGCTTTGTTTGTCCTCGAACAAACAATACGCCAAGAAAGGAAAATAAATTTGAAAAGTTAGGAACTCGCTTACTTGTACCACAACTTAGAGGCTGCAACTTCGTGATTGTCATCTCGATAATCCTTCTCGAAAGCTCTCATCTCATACCGGTCCAACAACTCTCCCAACTGGTCCAACAAAAATCGCAACCTACAAACACCTTAACTGCACCAAAATCTGACTCTCTACATTCATTAAATTATTGCGTGTGCTTTCGTACCGGAGAATATCAGCTAGGTAAAACATGCTAGGTTTGTAATGTAAGGAGGCTTATATTTAGAAGTGGGGATAATGTGTTTAAGGGTTACCGTATTCAAGAGAAATGTGAAATGTTTGCATAAAAGCAAGAGAGATCGGACCGCTTGATGGCACAATTCCCCAATCACTCTCTTCTTAGATTGGCTCGTTCCTCCCCCAGACTTAGATTCTTTTAAGGGAATATAAAGTCTTCTTCGAATATCTCCAGACTCCTTTGAATTGTTTCCACCTTTCTCCATCTTTGATCCCTGATTTCCCTAGCCTTTTTGCTAAACAAGTATGATCACGAAGCTAGGATTTCTGAATTTTTCCTCTTTTTTTTTTTTTTTTTGAATCCAAAAGCTTTCACCATATAAAGTAATGCACGAATTTTACCTTTATTTTGATGAAGTTTACCAGAAAAATAAGCCTTAAAACCTTCTCTTTGAATCTCCATGCATGTATTAAGATCGTAGCATGCTTTTTCGCCAATCTTCACGAGTGATTGGAAAAATGTGTTAGTCTCATCTCTCCGGCCATTTTACACATACTACATATAAGACATGAAAGAAAAAGAGACTGCATGGGGTTTGAAAAGAGGTTATGTTTATGGGTGTGGTACCAACTAAAAATGAGTTGGCCATTCAAGATCAGCAAGAGAGTGGTAAAGTGGATAAGAAGTCCTGAATGTGTTTCATTTTCCTAGTCTAACACCTTGATATATATCATATTTTACCGGTTTTTATGATAATAAACATATACTTATATATATATTCGAATCTATTTTATTATTAGAGTCCAAAAGAGTCATTTCTGGTGCATTGACGAGTTTTGGAGCTTTGGAAGGGTCTAGAAGAATTATGGAGATAAAAAATAGAATAAGCTTGGAGAAACGAAAAAGGAAACGAAGAAATTTGGTAATTTCAGAAGGGAGTGTCGATCGACAACACCCTGGTGTCGATCGACACCTAACGGATATTCACTCGGTTTCCTAAAATCTCAAGATCAAGATTTTTACCAAATTCTTTTATGTTAATTCCCTAATTCTAAAATACGTCCTGACCCTTATAAATACTTTTATACAGCCATTGTTTAGGCTTGTACAATACTCTTAGTTTCATAGAGTTTTGTAAGGGAGAAGAAATTTCTAAACCCTTTCTTATTTTCTATTGAATTATTCAACTTATTATTCTCATTGATTTTTGCATGATGAACTGCTTAGCTATGTTTGAGTAACCACCTCAAAATCACTTAGTGTCTGCCTCAGTTAGTTAAACATAAAACTCAATCACCTTGCTTTTATTTAGTATTTATTAAATTAGTTTGCATATTTTTATTCAGTCTTTGTGGATTCGATCCTTAAGTACTATAAATGTTTAGTTGTTGTGCACTTGCAATTAGAAATACATAGGGTAAAACTTTGTGTATCAAGTTTTTGGTGCCATTGTTGGGGACCAATTGAACTTGCATACTAGTTTTTTTTTTCTTTTTTTTTGTCGCAATGATATTATTCAAATAACGTTAAAGCCAAAAGACCGTACAACGGAACCAAAGTCACCAAACCAGTAGGTAGGTAACAAGAACGTGAAAATGACAAAAAAACAACCAACTTAACCATCTAAACACTCTAAGTCCAACATATTGCGTAACCATGACGGCCTTGAACGAAAGATATTATATTGGTAACGGTGCTCTTTTGTCACACTGACAGCAATGCGAATAGCGACTTAATTTGCATTTGGAGCAATACTCGTAGAAATAACGTCATGCAGATATCCTAACTCATGAATAGCTCTATCCAGCAAAGTACGAATGGAGGGGAATTGTGAGAGATGATGTAAAGCATCCACAAACTGAAGATCCAAAACCTCGAAGATAATACTCTGAAAATGCAATTCAGCAAACCAAGTGACCGCCCAGAGAAAACGTTCCAGTTCAACTTCCAACTTCGTTGCTGTATGTGCAAAAGCATTACAGCCATGAAACAGTGGTGTACCATTGTGATCTCTTACAACCCAGCCCGCACCACTAAGTCGATCAGAATGAAGCCAAGAACTAACTACATTACATTTGAAATATGGGTAAGGAGGCTTCTTCCAAACTTGAGGTGCCACATTAGATCCTGAAGCGGGATCATGTGTATTTGCAATAGACCAAGAAAGAAGGTCATCCTTTGCTCGTTAGACAATAAGTTATGTGGGCAGGAAATTCAATTAAACAATTAGTCCATTTTGCGCCTTCCAAATCTGCCATAACAACCATGGAAAGGTGATAGAGTGATCATTGTTGGGATGATTCACCAGGAAGTGTATGTTTAAAAAGGTTTAATTCAAAGAAAAGCCAGACAGTTGAATTCTATTTTATTTGCAATTTTTCTTTGGTTTTATTTTCCTCTTATCTATTTACTAACTAGTTTCTTTTTTATTTTCTCTTTGGTGTTTCAGGTGTATGCACTTGAGGAGTGACAATTCTGAAGAGCCTTTAGACCACACCGAGTTAGAGAAAAGTCGAGAAGAACAACCAGATAGCTAAGTCGAAAACAGCAACAATGCCAGACAACAACAACAATGGGGCGCTTCTTGAAGAGATGAGAAAGATGCAGGAGGAAATTAAGTAGATGCGCACTAATCATCAACAAGGTGTCACCATTGGATCATCAGATACTCCATCCTTCAACTCAAACTGGGCAGCCATATGTCCTGCTCGTGTCCTTGGTCAGAACAATGAGGTCACACCACTGATGATTGCCTTGGTGAAGCATAACCGATTCCATGGCCAGGTTCATGAGAATCTAATGGACCATATTGATGATTATGAATGCATGAGCAACACCATCACCAATGGAGCTCCTAGTGACTATAGCATGTGCATGCTTTTTCCCTTCTCACTTACTGATAAGGTGGAGAAGTGGCTCAAGGCTCTACCACCAGCATCTCTTCGCACTTGGGAAGAGCAGCCTTTTTGACTACTTCTTCACAGAGGGCAAGACAATGGCTTTGAAGGATAGGATCACCAGGTTTCAGCAATTATCCGGTGAGTCTTTTTAAGAAGCATGGGAAAGATTCAAGGAGTACAAGATGGAGTGTCCTCATCATGGCTACACCGATGAGCAGCTTCTAGGCCTCTTTTATGATGGTGTCAATTGGGATTACAAGACTGAACTAAACTCGGCCAGCAATGGTGATTTTATGACACAAACCAAGGATGGTGCCTACAGGCTAATTGAGAATTTGGCTGCTGGCTCTTACAATGGAGGAATGGAGTATGATAGGACCAAGAGGTTTAAGACCATTTAAGCTCAAAGGATCTAGGAATTGCAACAAAATCTCGATCTCATGATGAAGACTAACGAGAGGAAGTGGAAGAAGAAGATGTGAACTATGTTGATGGCAACTATGGGAAAAAGTTTCCATTAAACAATAGTCCAAGAAACAAGCCTTTCTAACACAAGCCGTTTAATGGTGGATATCGGAAAACAATCGGTTAAGGAAAGAACTATGGGAACACATCATACCACTCTCCGAAGGCTCCAGACAACGGAACAAAGACGATGCTCGAGCAACTCCTTGAAGGTCAACAAAAGATGATGGTGGGATTAAATGGAAAGCTTGATGACCTTTACAACAATCTCAATGGTAAGTATGAGCAGCTGGCTGCACATCAAAATAAAACTTATCTACAAATAGCTCAAATTGCGGAGTCAATAAGAAGACAATATGGCTTTATACCAGGCAAAATTGTAGTGATGTGACACAAGGAGTGGGAAACAGTTGATTGATACCCATGTCAACATCCAAGATGATGAGGAGTTGATCCACTTTGAAGATTTTGAAGAGGAGCTCGAAGATGAAGCAAATCCGAGACAAGCACAGATCAGTGTCGATCGACACCCTCGCTGGAAATCATACGACGAACAAGGCTTCAGACGAGAGTGTCGATCGACACCAAGGACAATGTTGATTGACACCCCCTAGGATCAACGCTGAACGCGGACCTGTGTTGAGCTCTCCTCGATAAAACAGTCGGGCTTCAACTCCAACCAAGTCTCGAGACAAGGGAGTTTCGATCGACACCACTGAGGGTGTTGATCGGCACTCATCTGTGAAATCAGCCTCCGTCGGTGCCTTATCCCAATGCCCCTAGGAAGTCTAGAAGAGAGAGAGAAGATGAGGTGTGTCGCCTCAACCTCTCGAGGTTGAAACTTGAGATTCTAGTGCTCGAGCAAACTGAGACTTCACCACCTTTCAAGCGGTTCCTCGAACGAGTCGTCTCCAGCAATTGTAGCCTTAAACAAGGCGTCTATGTAGTAGCCAAGGGAGCCACAACCATCCTTACCGATCAAATTCCAACAAAACTTGATGATCCAGGGAGTTTTGTACCTTATTTGTCTATTTTGGATTATCGTTTTGAAAACTCTCTGTGATCTTGGTTCTGGTGTGAACTTGGTGGCTCTTTCAGTTGCAAAACGGATAGGAATGGTGGACTTACAGGAGACAAGGGAGTCATTGGTGTTTGCCGATCGTTCTATTCGTTATCCAGAGGAATCCTTGAAGATGTACCAGTCCGAGTAGGCAAGTTCTACATCCCCACCGACTTCATAGTCCTCAAGTACGATCAAGAGCCAAAGGATCCTCTCATCATTGGACGGCCGTTCTTGGCCACCGCTGGAGCCTTGATTGACTGCAAGAAGAGCATCATTAATCTCAACATTGGTGAATTCAAGATGCGCTTCTACATGGACAAACTCATTAAGCGTCCAAAGGTCGATGGCCAAACAATCTATGTGGAGACTGAACAAGAAGTTTTGTGTCTAGCGTTCAAAACCTTTCGCAAACCACAACTCATTTGAGTAGTCGTAGTATAGTTTAAGGGTCAATCCACTTGAGAGAACGATTA
>OVAP01007435.1:0-10787 GCA_900406295.1 Aurinia saxatilis
TGGGCATTACCACTGCCAGCAGAGGATCTTACAACCTTGGATAGTGAGGAGACAGTCTGCTTTTACCCGCCTGAGTCTAGACTTCGTCTTCTCTCTTCTTTTGTCCCCATTGATGTTGATTCTGGACATGAGGATGCACCTGAGGTACCAGATGAGTTCGAGTTGACAGCTGATGACGAGCCTGCTGAAGAGTGGCCTCCGATTGTGTTTCCAGCAGAAATCCTATAACAGTTGTAGAACTGTATTTAGGGAGGCTTCACTACCATCAAAGAATATTAGAACATCATCTGCAAACCCTAGATGTGAGATCAAAGGATTTTTACAGCTAGGGTGTACACCAAAAGCACCACTGGCTAGTGAAGAATTGAGATGTCGGCAAAAGATGTCAAGGCCGAGTACAAAGAGGTATGGTGAGATGGGATCGCCTTGTCTTAGGCCTTTATGTCCTTTTGAAGTGGCCAAATAGTTCCCCATTGATTGCAATCGAGTAAGAAGGGGAGGTGATGCATTCCTTAATCCAACCTACAAAAATAATTGAGAAGTCTAGGGCATTAAGAATGTACAAGATAAAATGCCAATCTACATTATCATAAGCCTTTGTTAGGTCTATTTTTTAACAGCCAGGGGAATTGGACTTATCTGAGTTGCTTAAAATTTTTGTGGCCAGGATGACATTTTCCACCAAGAGTCTGCCTTTTAGGAATCCTGTTTGATTTGGTGAGACGATGTTGGGCAGTGCTTGCTTCAATCTGTTCGCTAGGATTCTTGAAATGATCTTATAAGTAGTGTTACAACAGACTATTGGTCGAAACTCGGTTAGTGAATCTGCATTGGGGGACTTTGGTACCAATGTAATTGATGTGGCGTTCAGTTTTCTTATAAGTTTTCCAGAAAGAAAGAACTCTTGTACTGCTTCGATGACAGATTTCCCTATTTGATCCTAACATGAAGTGAAGAATTCGACTGGGAAGCCAAGAGCCTTTGATTTGGGCATTGAGAAGACCGTGGATTTTATGTCTGAAGTCGTAGGGATCTGTTGTGGAAGTGTGCGCATATACCCTGGGCAGCGATATAGATGTATCAACTTTATTTGGTCTTCACTTGCTGGAGTCACCGCGTGGTTGCTTGTACCAAGAAATCTTTTAAAGTGGTGAATGGTCATTTGCTTCACGGTGATGGGATTGTAAATTTTTGTTTTCGTCCCTTAGATATAAGATTATGTTGATTGTCTGTCTTGCGAGTACTGACGTGTGGAAGAACGTTGTGTTCGAATCACCTTCCGCTAACCACATGATCCTTGATTTTTGCTTGTAGAAGCTCTCTTCCGCTTTTGCATAGATGTTGTAGATTCTGTGTGCCTCGATTTCCCTCTTCATTAAGGCTTGTGTTGGAGTGTGAGCAGCTGTGACTGGATTTGATTTAGGGCATTCATACTGTCTGAAGCTCTCTGTTGGATGTTGCTGAAGTGTTGATGTATTCCATTTTAGGACTTTTTTTACCTTTGCTTTACATTCGTTTAGTCTAGTTTTTGTCTCCTTTGTTGATAGTTTATCTTGCATTTAGCTACATTATGCATTTTGGCTTGTATTTAGTACTTAGACTTGCATTCTTGCCTTTGCATAGCATATTTACATGATTTAGGTACTTCTTGGGCTATTTTGGACATGGTGGAACTTGGACAAGATGCATGGAGGATCAAGAGATTAGTAAACAAGCAAAGGATCAAGCAAAGAGTAAAGAGAGGGCAAGGAGTGAAGAATTGTCCTTGGCGTCGGGTGCCACCCGATGTGAGCACCCGATGTCGGCGACATTTTCAAGCTCGAAACATACGTCTCATGTGTCATTGGCATCGGGTACCACCCGATGTGAGCACCCGATGCCAGGAACACCACATTTGCTTCCCAGGTTTTATTTTGTTGACTTTCGTTAATTTTGTTGACTTTTTCGGGATTTGCCTATAAATACTCTTTTTGTTATTTATTTAGAGGAGAAGCTTTACCATAAACAAAAACCATCTCTTGTAATCCTCTTAGATCTTCTCTTTTAAGATTCAAAGATTTGATTTTTTGGTTTGACAAACTATTAATCTTATCTTTAATCATGTCTTTCCTATCTTTCTATGGTTATGTGTGAGTAGTTTCTCTATTGATCAACGAGTATGGTAGATTAGAGGTAATTAGTGATGGATCTTGAGTTGTGGGGTTAGTATTAGGGATTCCTTAAACATCTTGTGAGCTTAATGTTATTTCTACTTTGATAATCTAGGAATAGATGTTAGTCATTTCTCACACCCACAAGGTGTTTGATGAAATGCTTGAATGAACAAATGTTTTGCTTTGTCATTTTGGCCATTGGGAAATGATTCAAGGTGCTTAGTGGTTGATTGGGCTTGAGTTTTCTTGCTTGAATTCCATTGATTTGACAATTGAGAATTTAGTCAAATTAATGATTTTCAAAGGGATTAACACCACAGAGATTTGGGTTAATCTATAGATTAGTGGTCCTTTGCCTAGGATTGTGCTTTGGATTGTTAAACTAACCCCCACAAGGTCAATTACTAGTTACCCTTAATCGTTATTGCCATTACTCATTGGTCAATGCTTGTTTAATTTAATTTCTTAAACCGTTTAAGCTTGTTTCATTGTAATTACTTGCTCTTTATTGTTAGTCTTTTTCTTTGCTTTTTAATTCACTTAGTTAATGCAGTTTTAAGTGGGAATTTGAAATAAGTTTGAATTTGAAAACCAAACTCTTTGATTGCTTTAGATTTAGGAGTTTGATGTGCTTATCGCGTTAATCATTCTCTCAGCTAAGGCTTGTGTGAAACGCTTAAATTCCATACACTTGAACAGGACGTTTTGTGTCTAGGGAGCCGATGATGGGCGATTCAGAAGGGATTGTTGAGGAAGATTCTAGGGGGTTATTTGGTGATGTAACAGCGTTGGTAGTAGTCTAGGGATCGGATATGGGTATCTTAGGGAATGAGTTTGGAATAGAGCCATTGTCGGCGATTGTGGAAATAGTGTTATTTGGTGATGGTCCTGATGGGCGTTGTGAGTAGGGAATGGGTGGGTCAGTATTGGTGATAATGGACTCAAGAGGTAGGGTAGGGTTTGGTCCGTCTTCGCCTTGTGTCGATAGATTTGCAGTAGTTTGGTCGCCGCCGTTGGACACCGTAATTTTGAGGCCTTTGTGCGGGATCTGTTCAGTACCAGCAACAACGACAGTGTCTTCAATCGGGATGGGTATGATGGTTTTTATTAAGGGCTGCTTTGGCTTCAATGGCTTGTTACAACGCGAGATGGCATGGCCATATCGACTGCAGTTAGAGCACTTAAAAGGCAGACTGGGGTAGGAAGCTTGTATGCGAACTCCATTGCCAGCTTCATCAGCCGCCTCAACCTTAGGGAGGTTATCCGTCAGATTTATCTCCACCTTAACATTAGCGAATCCGATATTCGCATAATCAAGCATTGATTTTTTAGTGGGTATTAGTGTACCCACACCACTTGCGATCCAGGTAACGGCTTCCTCCGAGAACATCGCTGGGGGTATATTTGTAAGGTTTACCCAGATTGGGGATGTATCTAACTCCAGATTTTACAGTGTGTCTGCCGGTGAATATTTGGAGACCACCAAACTACATTTGGAGACTTGCCAAAGTCCTACTTCGAGTACCCATTGTCTTGTAGCGAGATTTGGGATATGGAATAGATAAGCATTGGCGCCGGCTTTGTGTAATGTAAGCTTTCCGTGCATACAATCAATGTTCTATACTGTCCAAAACTGATCTGATCGATTAAAAACTTAAAAAATTAATATTACTGGCAAAAAGATATTTTATTAAAAGTTAAGGCAATTATAAAACTATTTACCACTAAAGATATTTTTCCAAAAATATTATAATTTGCTGTCAAATTTGAGAAGTAATATCTCTTTAACTTTGTAAGGATGAAAACATTTTGAATAAAAATAATGTAAATTCATAAGTTTTTTTTTTCTTTTTGTCAATTTTCTTCGTGCTCCGCACTCGTCAGCTTTATCCTCCGACAAACAAGTCTCACATCCAATTCATTTTCCGGTGAACTCATTCTCTTCAACCGATGGCGAGTATTTCAGCAACACAGCTGACGATTTTGGTGGGTAAACCATTTAATTTTGGGATTTAATATATGGATTCTTAGTTCTTAAGGTTTTGATGTGGGGGATTCTTAGTGTATAAGTTAGATTTGTTAAATTTGGATGAATATAAGTTCTTAATGGAATTTTGAATCATGAAAGTTGGTTTTGATGAATTTTCCATTGGTAACTAAAGAACGTTCGTATAAAGTAAGTGATTTTGAATCACTAAAAAATGAAATTTTTTTCGGTGCATCAACTTTGATTTAGTTCACACTATGTTTTTTTTATAAACCAGTTTATAACTTTGTTTATAAATCTTTCATGCTTTACGAATGCTTTGTCATGATATCCAAGAATCTCATTTAGTAAGAAAGTTCCATGGACCATATTTATAAGATTTTATACGATTATAAGGTATGGAAGTTCATAGGACATGGAGTGTATAATGATAGATAAGGAAACTTATGACTTAAGGAAACATGTATAATTCTCATTCATTGTCGAACGTTGTATACTTGTGTATATATGTGTAATCTAATAATAGAGGAAAGGCACCGATTGTGCTTCTTTCACCATTCAACATGGTATCAGAGAAAACCTAATTTGTTCTCTTTGTCTCCTAAGCTTTCACTCTCAAAATCTTTATCCTTCTTCTTCGTCTTATTCTCTTTTCCTACAGATCTTGTCTTCTATTCACGTCTTCTCTGTTCTCCTCTTTTCCCTATTTATGATACTCTGTAATTTCTGATAATCAGCTTTTCCTCTCTTTGCATCAATGGCGGCTGCTCCTTCCCAAACCAGTCTCTCTGATCGTCTCAACCTTACTCAAATCAGAGCATACATCCCAATCATCTTAGACATGAATAAGATGAACTATGATGTCTGGCGAACTCTCTTTGAGACTCATTGCTTAAGCTTCACGGTCACTGCCCATCTTGACGGCTCATCTCTCGCCACCGGATCGGAGGATACCAATTGGCATCAAATTGATAGCACGGTAAAAATATGGATTTATGGAACCATCTCTGAATCTTTACTAAGTTCTGTTCTAAAAAACCAGTGTACCGCTTGAGACCTTTGGCTAACTCCCTTGAAAATCTATTTCGAGACAACAAAGAGGCTAGGGCTATTCAACTTGAGAATGAACTTCGATCCCTCCACATTGGCGATCTCTCTGTCACATATTATTGTCAGAAACTCAAATCCCTCTCTGATATGCTCACCAATGTCAATTCACCAATCTCCGATCGCTCGCTCGTCATGCACATGCTCAATGGGTTTAGTTCCAAGTTTGATAACATCATCAACATTATCAAACATCGAACACCACCATGTTCCTTCTCTGAAGCAAGATCCATACTCAAAGATGAAGAAGATCGCCTAAAATTCAGCGACAAACCACATCTGCTCATCTTAACAATGCATCATCACCTCAACTTCTGCTTGCAACAACACCGCAGTCGATTCCGCATCAACCTGATTTTACTAATCCACGCAATCATCATAATAACAGTAGGGGAATCACAATAACAGATGAAATCGTGGTCGAGGTCGCGGTCGTAACAACAACTAGAATTGGAACTCTCGTCAACAATGGCCACAACAATCCTTCTCGCCACAAAACAACAACTACAACTTGTCTCCTCAACACTTGTCTTGTCCTCCGCATCAATTCACCTCTTCTTTTCCACCACAACAAGTTGGCCTCCTCGGAGCCTCTCCTTATCAATCTGGCGGAGCTGCTTATCTCACTCATACCACTCCATCTCCTTATTCATACAACCCCAATCAAGACCCCATTCAAACAGCTTTTGCAAGTGCTTTCAATACCATGACATTCTAAGATCATGCTGATTCGGGTTGGTATATGGATACCGGTGCCACTGCCCATCTCTCATCTCAACCAGGTAATCTTTCTTCCTCTCCAATTTCTCATACGTCGCTTCCCATGGTAACTATAGGTAACGGCTCTTCTCTTCTTGTTACATCAGTGGGTAAAACCTCATTTCCTAATAATTCTCGTCCTTTACATCTTCAAAATGTTTTAGTTTGTCCCGGTATTTTAAAAAATTTGATTTTTGTTAGACAATTTACAAAAGATACTTTTTGTTCCATTGAGTTTGATCCTTTTGGTTTCTTATCAAAGATTTCCATACTCGGGCACCTATAATCTGATGTGATAGTACCGGTCCACTTTACTTCATCACTCCACCATCGTCCTTCTCTTCTCAAGCTCTTGTCTCCACCACTTCTCCTTCTCTTCTCAAGCTCTTGTCTCCACCACTTCTCCTTCTCTTCTCAAGCTCTTGTCTCCACCACTTCTTCTGCTTCGCTTTGGCATCGCCGTCTCGGTCACCCGGGGAATACAACGCTAAAAAATTTTATTTCCGCTGGATTTCTCAGTTGTTCAACACCGAAGTCATTTCTCTTGTGCCATGAATGTCAACTAGGGAAACACACTCCGCAATCTTTTTCATCTTCAGTTTCACATGTTTCTTCAGCTTTTGATATTGTCCACTCGAATATTTGAACTTCTCCTGTCACAAGTGTTAGTGGCATATGCTACTATGTAATTTTCTTGGACCAATTTACTCATTTTTTATGGGTTTACCCGTTACGACAAAAGAGTGAAGTTTTTTGCAAAATTTCTGGATTTTTTCCAACTTTGTTCAAACGCAATTTCAAAAGAAAATAAAAGCTTTTCAATGTGACAACGGTGGAGAATACAAGAGTCGTGAATTTTAAAATTTCATATCCTCTCACGGTATTAAATCTCGATTTTCTTGCCCTCATACATCTCAACAAAATGGGTGTTCCGAGCGAACTCTTCGAACCCTTAATAACATGATTCGTGCTATGATTTTTCAAGCTAATATGCGGATGACTTACTGGGTTGAAGCTCTCCATATGGCTGCTCATTTGTTCAATATTTTACCTTCTAGTGCTATAAATAATGAAATTCCTTTTTCTTGTCTTTTTAATAAACCTGTCAAATATGATCATCTTCGAATTTTTGGGTGCCTTTGTTATCCCAACCTCCTTCCAACTTCCATTCATAAGCTAGCTCCTCGTTCCACTAAATGTGTTTTCTTAGGTTATTCTACAAATCATAAAGGTTTTCGATGTCTAGATCTTCAAACAAATAAAATAATTCTCTCGCTGCATGTGCATTTTGATGAAACCTCGTTGTGTAAAAAATCTATTGACGACACCCGTGAGTCCTCTTCCATCTCCACACCCTCCACTTATCCTCTCATCCATGCCTTACAACCTTTATTTTATTCTGAAAATCAGCCACCATCTTCCACTGCTATTCCACGTCCTCCTCACTCTCCACGCACGTCTTCTTCTCCACTTACTTCAATCACAAACCCCTCTAATTCTCAACCATCTTCCTCTGTTACTCTGCCACCATCTAGTCTTTCTGATCAGCAACACATTCCACCTTTGATCCTAACCTCTAATGCTGCCCCTTCTCCCATGGCACCTCCTCTTTCCCAGTCTCAAACTGCTGTTGTGGAACCTTCCCAGATTCAAACACATAGTTATAGTGGCATCACCAAAAAGAAACAAATTCTTTCTCTTCATACAGATGTCATTTCTCCTCTTTTGTCATCTCATATACAAGCTGCTAAAGATCCTAACTGGAACCCACCTATGCATGATGAATATAATGCTCTTATATCTCGTGGCACGTGGACCATAGTTCCACGGCCTCTTAACGTTAACATTGTGCGTTCCATGTGGCTTTTTCGACATAAGTTTGATGCAGGTGGTCATCTTTCTCGTTATAAAGCTCGCCTCGTTGCTAATGGCAAATATCAATAGTTTGGAGTCGATTATGACGAGACTTTTAGCGCGGTAGTCAAACCAACTACAATTTGCATTATTCTCCACCTTGCACTATCTCTCAACTGGCCATTGCGTCAACTAAATGCCCAAAACGCTTTCTTACACGAAGACCTCAACGAAACCATGTATATGCATCAACCGCCAGGTTTTGTTGATCCCTCTCGACCAAATGATGTGTGCCTTCTCCACAAGTCATTACACGGACTAAAACAATCTCCTCGCGCATGGAATCAACGCTTTACCCAATTTGCCACAAAGATTGGATTTAAACAAAGTAATGCTGATGCTTCACTATTCATTTACTAAAAAGACGCTGACCTTGCCTATTTGCTCATCTACGTTGATGACATCGGTCTTACCGCCTCCAACGATACTCTCTTACGGTCGATCATAACATCTCTTCACTCTGAATTCTCTATGACTGATTTAGGCGAACATCACTGTTTCCTTGGCATTGTTGTAAACAGGATTAAAGAGGGAATCTTCTTACATTAACAAAATTACGCTGCTGATATCATTCATCGAGCCGGCATGACAGGCTGCAATCCATGCTCCACACCCGTAGACACCAATTCTAAATTAGCAGCAAATGTAGGTCCACCGGTAGCTGATCCTACTATTTACCGCAGCCTCGCCGGAGCTCTGCAATATTTGACTTTCACCCGTTCTGATATCAGTTACGCGGTTTAGAAAATTTGTCTTCACATGCATGATCCTCGCGAACCCCATTTTCATGCTCTTAAATGAATCATCCGCTACCTCAAAGGTACCATCAGCCATGGCCTGCAACTACGACCAACAAACATCTCCAAACTCATAGCCTACACTGACGCAGATTGGGCTGGTTGCCCAACCACACGAAGATCCACATCTGGATATTGGTTATTCCTTGGAGACAATCTAGTCTCGTGGTCTTCTAAAAGGCAGCATACTGTTTCAAGATCAAGTGTCGAAGCTGAGTATCGGGGAGTTGCTAATGTTGTTTCCGAAGCTACATGGATTCGTAACCTCTTACTTGAACTCCGGTGCCCACTTAACAACGCTACGATAGTGTATTGCGACAATGTCAGTGCGGTTCATCTCTCCACAAATCTAGTCCAACACCAAAGAACGAAACATGTTGAGATTGATATAAATTTTGTACGAGAACGGATAGCGCTTGGTCAAGCTAGAGTTCTCCACGTTCCATCTGATCACCAATATGCAGACATCTTCACCAAAGGTCTTCCATCACCTCTCTTCGCCTCTTTTCGCTCTAGTCTTACCGTTCGCCCATCTCCCGTTACGACTGCGGGGGAGTGATATATAAGGAAACTTATGACTTAAGGAAACATGTATAATTCTCAATCATTGTCGAACGTTGTATACTTGTGTATATATGTGTAATCTAATAATAGAGGAAAGGCACCGATTGTGCTTCTTTTACCATTCAACATATAAGGGTATTCATAAGACTTTGTTTACAAGGTTATTTTATGATGTATTAGTTTGATTTAGCTTCATCGTGTGTAACTATGGGAAATAAGAGTATGATAGAGGAGAAGCTATCTATAGAGCTGAAACAGTTTGCAATATCTTTACAGTTTGGTTATGAGGTCCATGCATGTGTCATTTATTCTTCAATGTTTATTCTCGTACCGAAGTTTGGTTTAAGGCCTTAATTTGATATATAGTATTAATAAATTAGTGTTTAAGCTGTGGTTCAAGGTTTTATAACTAAAATTGATAATCTTTTTTTAATGTTTTTACACTTATACTTACTATGATTTTCTTATAAATCAGTTTACCAATATTTATAATGTACATTCTATGAACGATACGTTCCACTCTACCTTGAAGAAAAAATATGGTACCCAATCTTCCTTGATATAGAGAAGAAGAAAATTATTGTGCTATCTTTCTCCTCAATGTTTTAGGGAAAAAAATTAAGAAACAATTAAGCTGAATTCAAAAGAATAAACATGTGCTGAAAGAGTTAAACATTATGCTTAAGAATTCGTGGGACGTCAGTTGTGTGATGATGAGAACAAAGGCATACATTTGTGGAGCATCTCAAATGTAACACAATATCGAAAGTTGGTCATTCGATTGGTCCTGGAATAATCTTTATCAACTTCAGAAAATCCGTTTGAAAACGTATACAAGGTAACTACCGCTCAAGAGTAGATGTCATTGTCCAAATGAATGCCTCAAATTCAGAGTGAAGAGAGGATAAACTTCATTGAACCACATGTTTACCGAGAAGCACAATTTGATCTCGTTGCCAACAAAATCCAACCTAGTCCAGAGGTTACATTCGAACTCGTCCAAGAGCTATCGATATTGCAATAAAACTATGAATGCGAGGGGGTGTGTGTGGGCAGGAATTCACACACAACCAAAAACTTGTCTAACGGATCTTTTAAGGGATCGTCGACTCTCTTAGTACGAACCGCTCGAAAGATTGGACAGAAAAACAAAGAACAAGGTAAGGAATGTAGGGTCGCTTTATTGATAGCAAAGAGAATTCTCGAGTACAAGCTGTTCAGGCCTAAGCTACTCGAGAGAGAACAAGATGATCTAAGACCTACGACCTTAGATCCTATATATACCGTAACTAAACCGCCTTGGGGCCCAAGTTCTTCCGCGGGCCACCTTCCATCTCCTGAAGATTTACTTTCCTTCTTCCGGTCATCTTCTAGATAGTTTCCTTTTCCCCTAGATACACCGATGATTCTTGTCTCAAACCTTCTTGCTTGACGGCGCTCGGAGCAATCCTTAGAGCTTTGTCTTGATGGAAGATGGAAATGGGCCCACGGACCTGAGGTGGGCTA
>OVAP01007439.1:0-10784 GCA_900406295.1 Aurinia saxatilis
CCAAGACAAAGCAAAGAAGGAACCACAACAGAATCACTCTCATTAAAGACAGGGATGGTACTATTTGGCATGATGAAACTGACATCAAAAAGGTAGTCAGCCAATACTTTGAAGACATTTTCAGAACAGAAAATCCACCAGAGTCACTTACCCTCCTACCCAATATACAAAAAAAGGTAACTGCTGAAATGAATTCATATCTCATAAGACCTGTGATGGATGATGAAATTTATGAAATAGTAAAGTGTATGAATCAGGATAAGGCCCCAGGTCCAGATGGCTTCAATGCTGGCTTTTACAAACACTACTGGAAAATCATTGGCAAAGGTGTGTGTAAGCATGTAAAAAACTTCTTTAACCATGGGATACTAGACTCTGAAATCAATCACACTCATATATGTCTAGTACCTAAGGTTGAAAACCCAACAGAAGTAAAGGACTATAGACCAATTAGCCTTTGTAATATAGCGTTTAAAATCATATCAAAGCTAATGGCAGATAGATTAAAACCATGGATACATACAATCATTTCGGAAAATCAATCTGCATTCATTCCAGGGAGGCTTATTACTGATAACATCATTATTACTCATGAACTAATGCACTCACTGCACACTAGACAACTTAAGGAACCGTACATGGCATTAAAGTTAGATATAGCAAAAGCATTTGATAAGGTGGAATGGGGGTTCCTTCTATATATGCTAGAAAAGTTGGGTTTTGATAGTAAGTGGTGCAATTGGATCAAAATATGTATCACCACAGTCACCTACTCCATATTGATTAATGGCAAACCAACAAGCAAAATAACTCCTTCTAGGGGCATAAGGCAAGGAGACCCACTGTCTGCTTATCTATACTTAATATGTACTGAAGGGTTATCAATGCTAATCAAGGAAAAAGTTGCAAAGCAATTACATCATGGCTTTAGGGCTAGTAGATTTGGTCCCTCAATATCTCACATGCTCTTTGCTGATGATTCTATTCTTTTCTGTAAAGCCTCAGTGGAAGAATGCCAGAGTGTTATGGAAACCCTTGAAGTGTATGGTACAGCCTCAGGACAAAGGGTCAACATGAGGAAATCCTCAATCTGTTTTGGAAAAGGTACTGATCCAAACGTTAAAGCTCTTATCAAAGAAATTACTGGAATATCAGACAAAGATAGTTTTGGAAGATACCTAGGTCTGCCAGATATGATTGCTAGAAATAGAAGCAGTACCTTTGCATTTGTAAAAGAGAGAATCATGCACAAGATAGATAGCTGGTACTCCAAAATATTGTCAAATGCAGGAAAGGAAATTCTAATAAAATCAGTGGCCATGGCAATCCCCACTTACTGCATGTCCTGTTTTGTATTGCCAAAAAACTTGTTAGCCAAAATAAATGCGGAAATACGAAGATTCTGGTGGTCCTCGTTTAAACATAGAAACAAAATCCCCTGGATAGCTTGGAAAAAACTAACAAACTCAAAAATGCAGGGTGGCTTAGGATTCAGAGATCTTCGAGAATTCAATCTTGCACTCTTAGCAAAACAATGTTGGAGAATTCTTCAACAGCCATCCTCTTTGATAGCAAAGGTAATCAAAGCTAAATATTTCAGAAAGAAAGGTTTGATGGAGGCAAAATGTAATAGTAACGCAAGCTTTGCATGGAAAAGTATACATGAAAGTAAAAAATTAATAGCTAGGGGATTGAAATGGATAGTGGGAAGAGGTACTCAAATAAACCCATGGCAAGACAATTGGATTCAAGATAACAATATGAGGCCAGCCAAGCTCACCAATAAAGCCCCATCAAATAACATAACAGTTGCTGATTTGTTAATTACAGGTACTGCTCAGTGGGACAATCAAAAACTCCAGGACTGGATGGACCCTGAAGATATAAAAGCCATCAGAAGAATCCATCCAAGTATGACAATGAAGGAGGATAAGCTGGCCTGGGCATTTACTAGAGATGGCAATTACTCAGTACGCTCATGCTATCACCTGGAACACAATTCTCAAGCTACACAACCTGTATCTGAAGACCATGAAGCAAAGAAAATGTGTAGAAATATTTGGAACCTCAAGGCTCCTCCAAAGCTCAAACACTTTCTCTGGAGGTTCATCCATAGAGCAATACCAGTGGGAGCAGAACTACAAAAGAGGAAAATAGTAAAAGATGGGTAGTGTATGCTATGTGGTGAGGAAGAGGAAACCATCAACCATTTGTTCTTCAAGTGCAAAGTCTCCAGAGAAGTCTGGGAATTGGCGCCCATAAACCACATACCAGGTGACTCTTTTCCTCAAAGCTCACACATAGAAAATCTCACTATGCTGATGGCAATGAATAGAACAGAGAAAGACCAAATATCAATTATAACTCACCTTATCTGGTCATTATGGAAAATGAGGAATATGAGGATTCATCAAAACAAAAAGATACCTATCCCGGTTGTGATAAACAATGCCATAGAGGATCATCAAATTTGGGGAGAGGCTAACAGACTAGAAATGATTCAACAAGATGTCTTGAATCAGTCTACCAGCCATCACAAACATATGTGCGATCTCCCTAAAGATCCTTGAGGCATCATCAAATTAGCTAATATAGCTTGCTGTTTTGTAGATGCCTCATGGAGTTCGAAAGAGCAGAATATAGGAATTGGATGGACTGTGAAAGATAAGGAAGGCAAGAATATCATTAAAGGATCAGTCACAGGACCACCAGTTAACACACCAACAGAGGCAGAAGCATATGCGCTTAGAGAGGCAATTGTAACTTTAAGGAGATTAGGCTACTCGGATACTGCATTTTGTGGAGACTCAAAGATGGTATATGAAGGAATAAACAAGTTCATTGACCTCCCAAAAGATCAAGACAGAAGTAGTCTCGCCAACTACTTTGAAGATATCAAGCATTACAAAATGATTAATCCGAGGATCAGCTTCATTCATATCCCAAGAGAAGCTAACTCAGAGGCTGATCTTTTAGCCAAGCAAGCTAGAAATTCTGCTCATTGTAACAAAATCATGTGGATGTAATCTATTGTAACAATGAACAGAATGTAATATCGTGTTTCGTATAAATAAAATGTTTCTCGACAAAAAAAAAAATATCACCTTTTGGCATGAATTACCAAAAAATTATTAATTATATATATTACTATTATGGAAATTCGATTAAGGAAAAAATAATAATTAACAAAGAAAATCTAGTGCATATTGGTAATGAAAAATAATATTTTCTTCTATATTATCTTCATTTATTTTCTATATTTTTTTGGTAAATGAAGGGTATAGTGGTATTAAAAGATAATTACTGGGTATATTGATTAAAGGAAGAAATGGTTGGTACTTGTGATTTTGGGTATGTGGATGTGGTAATTCAGTAACTTATGTTAATTCAGTAGTTAAATTCACTTTTTATATAAAAGACGAGTTACCTCATTGTGATTCAAATCATGGTTAGCTATTGTTATGATTTTTAGGACAAAAATCTAAAATTTTACATGTTTTAGAAAAATGACTGAATTTTGACATAAAATTCATAGTCAGAAAAAGAACAGAGGTTATAAACAAAAGAAATATCATGTTTGTATTAAGTTCATATAGTTTTTTTGAATTTGTATATATTTCGTTTCATACAAACATGTACAAACCCAAGGCTGCTAAAATAAGACTAGTCTCTTGCTTTCTTTCTTAGTTGGTTGACTATTCTTCTGTTATACTGTCATCTGCGATGGCTATCACTATTACTGCCATTAAATTTCAGGTGTGCGAAGAAAACAAAATTCATGTATTTTCTTTTTGTTCACACTACTAGGCCAAGAGTACATACCAATAACATATTTTGTGTAAGCAATTCATGTCACAGAGAATTATCCCTAATCATTTAGATGATTGTGTTTAAGAATACTGTATAAACTAACGTCTTTTTAAATTTTCTGAATGATTAAAACCTTGAAGTCAAGAGTAAAAGCACATAAACTTAGAGCGCGAAAAATCTTTTAAGTGAAGCGTAAAAACAGAAACTTTTTCTACCATTTCAGAAAAACTTAGGACTAAAGTTTAATGCAACGATTCTTTAAGATACATAGAACATGATGAGCCATTGGGGACTGTCTTTTTTCCTTTCTGTAAAGACCATTGTCTATCTAAAACAACATAAACAACAAGTGTGTGTGTGTGTGTGTAGATTTGCCTATTTTCATTTAATAGCTAAAGTTGATCAATGTTTTGATAAGATTTAGATTATTTAACTCTTAATATACTATATGAATCTATTGGAGTCCTTTTGTATGAGAATGGTGAGGTCATTTTGTCCAAAAGATGGTGAGGTCATTTTAAACAAGAATGGTGAGGTCATGCCATGTGCGAGTTTCCTACATCTGAAATGGATTCTTTCCCTACCCTCTTGTACCACAAATGGTATAAGATATAATTAAAACGTGAACTTTAGAAACATCTTCTGTCATCAAATATACAAAGATGTGAAAAAGAGCCAAAAATATAGAGCTAAGAAAATATGATAAACATTTTGCGAAAGATACCCAACCGCCTCTAAATTATTATTCAAATTATTATTGTGTTTGCAATCAGTTGCACCCACGGTATAAATACTAAATAGAAAAGGAATGACACTTTGTTTTGTCCATAAGCACACTACAAAACTTATTTTTTGTTCTTCCGGACTTATTACTTTGCTTTATAATGTAATTATGTTCTTCCAAGGTGAATCATTCATACTTAATAGATGTTTCACGTTTTAAACTCTATAAACTACCGCAAGTACACATAAAATGAATAGGGTAAGTAGGAATCATATCTACAAGCACCAAGTGCTACACTATAAATCTTAGAGTTTTGATTAAGCTAAGACAAAGAAAAATGGGTTTTTTTTTTTTAATGCAACTTAAAATGTCCGAGAAGAAAAGTAAAATTCAATCAGATTAAAATGTTTGGGAATGGGTGAAACAAAGTTTTACCCTATGCATTTCTAACTGCAAGTGCACAGCAGATATCAACTATAGAACTTACGAATCGAATCCACGAAGACCGAATAACTAAACAAACTAATTTATATAAATTATAAATTATTGCAAATATGATGGTTTTGAGTTTAACTAGCTAAAGCAGACACTAAGAGATTTTTAAGGGGGTTAAATCAATTAAAACAAACGTTAGGCTTTAGAAACTTCAGTTAGAAATCAATTATGAACCTAAATACGGGCAGTGTCGATCAACACCCGTCGGACAAAATCCATGAAAATCTTAACTCTAAAACATGAACAATGCAAACAAGCAATCCAACTCACACTGAGATTAACTATCTTAGTTTAAACCCTAGAAAGACCAAATCTCTCTGATAAATCATATGGAATTTAAACTATCATTAACAAACCGATTCAATTGTTCACTAGCTATTCTAAACCAAATCTCTCTGAGAAAAGATAGCTAGCTATCTTAAGACTGATTCCAGCAATTTATTAGCACTCTCATGCATAATAAATTCCTTATGATCTAGACTCTAGATGATCAAGCTAAAGTGTGGCAATAAGAACAATCTAAAAGAAGAGTTAATTAATGGTTCATAAATTAAGCTTAAGGTTAAAAGAAAAGGATCATAATCTAAGAACCCTAAACCTAACTAATAAACTACTTAGACATGGCCAAGCAATTCATCATGCAATAATTGAATGAAATCAATAATAATCAATAAAAAAGTCTAAGAAATCTTCTCCCAAAAACTCTCTCGAAGTAAATTGAAGCATGAGCCTAAACAATGGCAAAAAAAAAGTATGTATATGGTCCAGGATGGATTCGAGAATGGTAGATTTGCCTATAAAAATTATGGAAATTTTCTTGATCTTGAGATTTAGAGAATATTGGCAGATTCTCCGTAGGGTGTCGATCGATACTCCTTGCTAATTTTTCATTTCTTCATCGTTTTCTTTTTCGTCTCTTCAAGCTTGTTCTATTTTTTCTCCATAATTATTCTAGATTGTTCCAAAGATCCAAAACTCGTCCATGCACCTAAAATGACTCTGGTATAATAATAATAATATAGATTCTAAAATATAAATAAGTATATGTTTATTATATTAATGGGAAGTCTTCAGGAATCAGAACAAAAAACGAGACAGCTATCTAGATTTTCATTAAAAACAGTGTTGAACTTAGACATGAATGTAGAGTTGATCCACTTCGTGGTATTAACCACTTTCTTTACCAATCTAGGTAATTAAACGTTCATTTAAACCAAAAATTCTAAGCAAGCTTTAATGAACATATTTAATTGGTTAACAGTTCGCCTTAGCATCAACGTTTGTTAGCTAAGGACAATTTACTCATCTAATATTTATTAATTCTAGCAGCTTATGAAATTTTTATGAATATGTTCAACCTAAAATCAGAGACTAAGTGATCAATTTTGCATAAGCATAAAGAACAACATAGATGAAAACATTAATTCATATCATAAATGTGTCTAGTCATAAATCCATGATACCCTAAAAAACTTTTAAGCCTAACTAGGAATCTACTTAAACATAATCAAAACAAGAAAAACCATAGATAAAGAAATTGTATAAATAGATATAGCAGGGGTTCATAAAAGTTCTCATAGTGGTTCAAAGTAGAGATCTTCTCGTCAAAACTTAAAGATGAAAGGAAATTAAAGCATGTCGTAAAAATGGTCAAAAGCACTTATTTATATAGATAAACACGTCTGGGCAAAGGGTCTTCAACTTGAATAAGGGATATCTAGGTTTTCCTTTTTATCAGGGTTTGAGAAAATCTTGAAACATTGAGGAAGGGTCAATCAATGCATCATGGATCGATCAATCCGTGATCAGATAGTCGATCCTTTTGATTTTTGCTCGACTAGAAAGTGGCTCAGTAATATGGATCGATCAATCCCTTCATGGATGGATCGATCGCTATCCAAAAATTTTGTTTCTTCACGTTTTGCACGAATTATTCATCAGATCAACAATGGCTTGATTGTGTTAAAAACACAATAAATCAATATTCACATCAGATCCTTCAATATATACACTTTTATTTTAAACCAGTTTAATCGATCTTGCTTTGTGCTAAACCAGTTATTTCTAGGTTTTTCACTCTTGGTCTGACCATTCTCACATAAACTTACGCATAACAGTTTTAATTACCCTGTAAACAATCTCATTGATTATAATTATTTGATTGTGGAACTCTAACATCTGTAGATTGACGCTAAAAGGAAGGTGGTCTACTGTTAAAACCTAACTCAAGCGTAATTATATTATATTTTTTAAAAACATCACATATTAAATTTTTTAGACGTTTACCGAGGTCCAAGGTGAGATCAACAAATGGAGGAGCGAAAAATTCCACGTACTTAGAGCATCTCCATTGAAGGGCTCTTAATAAGTTACTTAAAAATATTTTTTTTTAAATTGTGTGTAAAAATAAGGATATTAAAATATTCACTCCAAAGTTTCTTAAATAAGCAATTTTTGGAGTGGATTGCTTATGTTTTAAGCACTCCATCAATTTTAATATTATTATTTTAGCGCACACAATTTTTTAATATTTCTTAAGCAATATAATAAGAAACATATAAGAAACATGGATGGAGGTGGTCTTAGGAGCCTAGTCGAACTTATTAATTAAACTAAAATTTTGAAGAAAAAAAAATCATTTTAACTACCATGTAAATAATAATATAGATTGCCTAAAAATATAGATGCGCATACACGAATGAAACATAACTTTTAACTAATTTAATTACTGGTTGAAGATTCACTTTATTAATTAAAAGAAATAGGATTCGAGATATCTCATCGTGATTTTACTCATGCTTGGCTATTGTAACTAAGAAATCCAAAATAAATAATTTACATTCGTGTAGCATCTATAATTTTGAATTTGTATATGTTTTTTTCGCATACATCTTTGAAGTTGTATATTGTGAGAGCCGAAATTCACAATCAAATACTTGTAAAGTAACATTTAGGGATTCATAACTTTCTATAGATGTGAATAATCGGAGACGAAAATTTTTTTTAAGTGTTTATACTTTATTGCTGAAGTACAAAAGATCGCCAGAGAAAGTCTAAGTGTTTTCTCGCGTCAAAAAGATGTCCCTGAAAATGAACCCCTAGCTCCCTCTATATAGAGATTAAAAACAAACCCTAGTTCTATGATAATAAAGGAAATTTGTATCTATTATTTCGTTACTTATCACCTAGATTCGCCGACGATCCAAGTATATCTTGTATGGCGGCTTCACCGTTAGGTTAACTATCGCGGGCTCAGCCCATCACGTGAGGTAGGAATCAAGTCAGCTCGGCCCACAAGGTTGAGAGAGATCCAGCTCGGCCAGGACAAGTCTTCCGGGTCGGCCTGTGTGACGGTTGAGTTCACATCAGCCTGCGAACGTATGCTCCGACCCGGCTAGGAACGGGTAACTTTCTCCGGCTCGGGTTGGGTCGCCTTGCTTTCTCTGGCTCGGGTAGGGTCGCCTTGCTTTCTTTGGCTCGGGTCGTACCGTCTTATCTCAGACGGTCAGTTCGGTTCTCGACAGTTTGGATGTTGATGTTGTCATCTCTTCGGCTAGGCATGAATTTGGCGACTAGGAGCTAGGCAAATTCTATCGACAGAATTCGGCAGCTATGAGCTAAGCAAATTCTGTCAACATAATTTTGGAGGCTAGGAGCTAAGCAAAATTATGGAAATGATGTTTCCTTCAGTTAGAACTTATCAACAGAATTTGGCGGCTAGGAGCTGCAAACTCTGCCAGCATAATTTTGGCGGCTAGGAGCTAGGCAAAATTATGTAAGTGAGCTTCTTTTCAGCTAAGTAAAATTCATCGACAAAATTTGGCGGCTAGGAGCTAGGCCAAATTCTGGATGTAGTTTCCTACAGCTAGGTGTAATACTGTTCACCGACTAGGCAAAAGCTGAGAAAACTATCTTTAACTGTTAATCTTGACGGGGTGGAATCCGACCCCCACAGTTAGCCCCCCAACTCGTTAGACTTAGTCGAGTCCGACGAGCTAGAGCTGTTAGTCAAGACTCCGAGCCGCTGCGGCTCGTCGTCGTTGGTGACGAGTTTTTATTATTTTTATTTTTTGTTTACATAAATATTTATTTGGGCTCGGCCCGAAAATAAATATTGATGTTGGGCTAGGCCCGTAAAGAAAATTGGATATTCTCCCAAATATATTTCTTTGAATTTAATGTTTAACCTCGGAAATTGATAATTCCCGAGCTCCCCTATAAATAGAGGTCTCCTCCCTTGTTTTCTCTTCACAACTCCTTTTCACAATCACTCTCTAAGGTAAATTTCTTCTCCCTTCTCTCCCTAGTATTTTTTTTTACTTTAGAAGTTGTAGCGTTTGTTAATAAGGAAGCAAAAAAAATTTCCTTCCCTCGACACGTGAGGAGCTGCAAATCCACCGACCCGACCCGAGCTCATCTTTTTCTTTCTCGCTTTACCGATCCAAATTTTAAGAGAAGAAAAGTCCACTTTCTTCTCTAACATATCTAGCCGAGCCAAATTCTAGCATAAGCAAAGTCCACTTTCTCGCTAAATTGCGAGAGCCGAAATTCTCACAACCAAAGACTTTGTAAATTAACTTTTAGGAATTCGTAACTTTCTATAAATGCGAATAACCGGATACGAAAAAGTGTTTTAAGTGTTTATAATTTATAGCTGAAGTACAAAAGATCGCGAGAGAAAGTCTACGTGTTCTCTCGCATCAAAAAGATGTCCCTGAAAATGAACCCCTAGCTCTCTTTATATAGAGTTAACAAACGAACCTTAGTTCTACAAGAATAAAGAAAATTCGTATCTATCTCTAGTTTCCTTCCTTATCGCCTAGATTCGCCGACGATCTGAGTATATCTTGTCTAGCAGTTGCACCGTTAGGTCAACTGCCGCAGGCTCAACCCATTTTGTGATGTAGAAATCAAGTCGTCTCGGCCCACGAGGTCAAGAGAGATCCAGCTCGGCCCAGACAAGTCTTCCGGGTCGGGCCGTGTGACGGTTGAGTTCGGCTCGTCCTGCGAACGTATGCTCCGATCCGGATCGGGTCAGGTAACTTTCTCCGGCTATAGTTGGGTCGCCATGCTTTCTCTGGCTCGGGTCAGACAGTCTTTTTTCAGCCGGTTCGGTTCGGTTCGGTTCGGTTCTCGATCATTTGAATGTTGATGTTGTCATCTCTTCGGCTAGGCATGAATTTGGCGGCTAGGAGCTAGGCAAATTCTATCGACAGAATTCGGTGCCTAGGAATTAGGCAAATTTTGTCAGCAGAACTTAGGCAAATTCGGTCAACAGGACTTAGGCAACTTCTGTCAACGGAATTTTGGTGGCTAGGAGCTAGGCAAAATTATGGAAATGATGTTTCTTCAGTTAGAACTTCTCAACAGAATTTTGCGGTTAGGAGCTAGGCAAACTCTACCAGAATAATTTTGGCGGCTATGAGCTAGGCAAAATTATGTAAGTGAGAATCCTTTCAGCTAAGTAAAATTCATCGAAAAATTTGGCGGCTAGGAGCTAGGCCAAATTCTGGATGTGGTTTCCTTCAGCTAGGCGTAATACTGTACACCAGTTAGGCAAAGCTGAGAAAACTATCTTTAATTGTTAATCTTGATGGGGTGGAATCCGACCCCCCACAGTTAGTCCCGCAACTCGTTAGACTTAGTCGAGTGTGACTAGCTAGAGCTGTTAGTCAAGACTCCGAGCCGAGGTGGGCTTGCTGCACCGCTGCGGCTCGTCGTCGTTGGTGACGAGTTTTTATTATTTTTATTTTTT
>OVAP01007440.1:0-10781 GCA_900406295.1 Aurinia saxatilis
GAAACTGATAGTCCCTAAGTGATTAGGTAGGTCAGATTTTCCATCAGTTTGCTAGGCTACCATCTAACTCCATCATCAGCTTCCATGAGCTAACAACCTTGTTCCTCAAGTATTTCTCAATCTTCATGAGCGATAAACTACTGGTGCTGATTTCTGGTCTATTTCGCAGGGACCCACGGATTCTCTCCGCTCTTTCATCACTAAGTTCAAGAAGCTTATCTCACAGGTTGAAGGAATGAGCGACCATGCAGCTATGCGGGCCCTCAAGAAGGGACTATAGTATGAATCCGAGTTTCGCAAGGAACTAGCTACGCACAAACCGCCAACCATCCAGGATGCCCTGCATCTCGCCAACAACTTCATAGTGAACGAGGAAGAGATACAAGTCCTTCGAGCAATGCATGCACCCGCACGGACTCCACGCAACACACAACCACAATCTATCACCCAACCGAACACAAGGAAGCCGAGCCAGTCATCCAAGTACATCCACCAAGAGGGACCCAGAGCCCACAACTACCTGGTCGATGATGGAGAGACAACGACTCGAGCAACAACAAGAAACACTGGTAGAGGCGGTGGCAGAGGCTTCGGTCGTGGACGAGTACGCGTTGAAGGCGGGCCAAGGAATCAATACGGCTATAACGAAAGCGCATTCTGCGAAATTCACCAGGCCCACTGACATTCAATGCATAATTGCAGGACTCTAAGTGCACGACTAGCAGCTAAACAACTTCCAGGTGAACTTGGCAATGTGATCGGCCTCAAGGATTTTCTATAGGCGAAACAGGAGTATTTACCCATCAAGCAGTCTCAAGTGGAGGAGCAGAACAAGCGGGACCGATCAGATGGAGATGAACATAATGAGGGCCAACGTCAGAGGATCAACATGATCATGGGCGGCTCACCGTATTGCATGGATACTGTCTCATCCATCAAGGCGTTCCAGCGCAACGCGGTCACATCACCATCAACGTCTAGCAAGTCCAACTATCCATAATCCACAATTTCCTTCTCCGAAAGGGATGCAAGGGGAATTTATCAACCTCACAATGACCCTCTTGTCATCAAATTGGTGGTGAACGATTTCGACATGTCTAAAGTTTTGATTGATACATGTAGCTCGGTGGATGTCATCTTCAGAGAGACCCTCGCCGCATGAAGATCGATCCTTCCGACATCATCATCGCTCCAAAGCCGCTCACTAGATTCTCAGGAGAAACCACCATGACTATATGCACAATTAACCTAGTAGTCCAGGTGGGTGGAGTGACAAAGATCGTCAGGTTCTCGGTAGCGGACCATCCAACTATCTACAATGCCATCCTGGGAACTCCATGGCTAAGTTTGATGCGGGCCGTCCCTTCGACCTACCACCTATGCGTGAAGTTCCCCACTCCATCGGGGGGTCAAGACCTTGTGGGGTAGTCAGAGAGAGTCTCGCTTCTGCCTTTTGACAGAACACAAGCTTCGTAAGCTAACACGAAGCAATGAGGATGACAAGCAGCCCAAGAAGCTCAGGACAGACGAACAGTCTACCTCATCCAGCACGTCTGAGACTCACAACACCGATATCAAACATCGGTCTCACGCTTAATCTCACCTAAGCGGCGAAATTGAACTACAAGCCGACTTGATCCCCTTCCTGGGTACGTAGGCAACTCATCTCGATGAAAAGTGCAGTTAGCCCCTCCTCTAAAAAAGGGGGGGAGTGGGGTAGTATACTCGTATACTCCCATTTAATTTTTGTAGCTTACAAAAACTTTTCATCAACGAATATCCAGTTGGCCACACCAGCAGTCTAATAGCACTAAGCCTATCTTCGACCATGCTCCAGGTAACACACCACATTCGTTTCTAGTTAATACTTTGAAATGACTAGACTCAGGTTGGAACCCTCTGCCTTACTTTCATTCTCATTTGAATATTCGGGCCCCACCACAATTCTTCTAACAAATCATTCATGCCTTGCAAAGCATGCTATTACGGTCACATGGTTTTGGGTCATGCTGCCAACCTATTCCCGATGGGGAGCAGCGGGGCTTCAGGACTGATTCGTGGTGATCAAGCTGCATCGACATGGGCCCACACGGGAGCTCTTAAAATGCAAACCATTGTCGATGGTTGCATTAAGCTAACGACCCTGTCACAACTCACGAACGAAGGTTACTATCTCTTCAAGCGTATAAAATCACCCATTGTTGCTGGCTACAACAATGTATATACTCGGGGTCATGAACACCATCACTATTATAAAGCGCGCGATATCTATTGTCGGAAGCAGTCTCACTAGATAGAGTGATGATGTGAAAGAACAAGTTTGTTTTTTAAAACCCAGCAACTGAACGCTGGTCACGAGATCCCATGGGCACATCCTTGATACATCGTCACGGGGAGGGATATTATTTAGTTTAGACTTTATCCACAAAAAGCCTGATCGCTATGATCACCTAAGTGATCCATTGAAACTCAGCTATCATGTTGGTCACATACATCTCATGGGAAAAACCTCTACTAAGAGCAAGCATGACAATGTAAGCTCGGAGATGAGATTGATAAACTTGACCCTTAAACAAAAATTTGTTGGGTTATCCATCATACTCTCGATGGACCCACTCATAAAAACATATCACTACTCGGAGACAGCAGACAAATGCTACGAGTCACAACAAAACATCATGCATAAACGAACTACCAAGTTCAAGCATTCAACGGCCTATGGGCCCCACAACAAATACAGTTCCAAACATTGGATAAAGCCATCCAGGCACTACAGAACGAGTTCTCACACTTAAGGTTCAAAAGGGCAAGCAAATGCCAAGTCTGAAATATAAAACAACTAAAAAAAGGCGGTCCCCAGAAACCTACTCGTCCTCCTCCATCAGATCATAAGGACCGAGACATCAACCAAGCATGGCTCCAACGAGCACAACCTGGTTGGATCCTCAGTGATCTCACCCATGAAAGCATCATACTCGACTGCAGAGTCCTTGTACTTCACCTGACTCACTACCATGCCGGCCTCAATCTCATCAAACACATGTGGGGCCGTACCTTTCAACGTCTTGATTATCTGATAGAAGTTCTCAGCCTATCATGGGAATCAAGAAAGGAGTTAGAACAAGTCTCACGCATTATAGCTAGTATGGCATAAACAACCAACCAGATGATGTAGACACATTAGACTACTGAACTCCTCCTTGAGCCTAACAACCTTGACATGAGTACTCTCGACATGGTAGAGGTACTTCTCATTGATCCCCTCACTTGCCCCTTAAGCGCCATCACTTTCCCCGCTTCCTTCGTTGCTTTCTTCTTGTGTCGAAGGGCCCGCTTTGCCTCTTTCTCTGCCTTGTCAGTCAGGCGCGCGACCTCATCATCGAAGCTGGTACACTTCCCCTTCAGATCAGCCAGCTACTCCTCGTTGGACCTCTTGATCCTCCTAAGACCATCAGACTTCGAACGGGCCGCACGGAGATCAGCTTGGTAGGCGTTCACTAGCGCATTCTAATAGGCAATGAACTGCAACAAAGCAACAGTAAGTCAGTCACAAGCAAAAACAATCCATGGGAAGCAAGAGATCACTCACATCCATGCCAGCGGTGGATGCGTCCATGCACAATTCTCGGTGCTCAAGGGACCCTACCGGCACGAGTGGCTCCCCAAGCCGGACAACGCGAGCGAAGTACTCTGAGGCGACGGTGCACTTATCGAACTCCAGAGGAACAACATCCAGTGGTGGGACCTCCTCCTCAGCTGACGGTGGTGGAGTTCCCTTTGCCTTCCTTATCCTCTTGCGTGGGCCATCTGTAGCTATGCTCTTACCCTTGTCAACTCTCGGGATTGCATCGCCGGCTGAGGTCCCACCGACGGGTCCTCGCGACGAGCTACCACAATATACGACAGGTCCCGCACGTCCGTCAGCCTGAGACACACCAGACTGTGCCTCAACATCACCACCAACAGTCTTCCCCTGGAGGATCATATCCATAAGACTCATCCTTTTGCCTTCACAATTTCAATCGTATTGTCCGAACGGATAGGAGATTCAAAGTCGGCCCTACGGAAGTGGGCGCGCTCAACTCTGTCCAAGGTGAAGGTCTTCTTCCAGTGAGTGGAGTGCCTCGTAGGGTCTGGAGCAACAATGTTGAATCTTTAACTCCCTGAACGAAATGTGGCGCTCTGCACAAACACAAACAATGAAAGGTTAGACGACATTCAAAAATTTCAAGAATAATACATATTATCTAAAGAAGCAACACAAGGGGGCCAAACCTTGAGGCCCCCATTGAGATCTAACTCGATGAAAGCCACCACCCTCAATGGAGTGATGGTCAATCTTAACATAGAAGAAATTTTCATCCCAATGGTGCACCTTCCCTAGGAGACCCCTGATGACACTGTGGCCCCGCTTCCCAGAAATGGCGTACGTAAGCCACTCCTTGCTGGTAGAACGGATCGACAGTGCATAAGACAGGAAATCAGTCTTCACTATAACTCCACACTCGAATCCCATTGGGAGGAAGCTGAGAAATGCACAACTTGTATTTGGCCAAGTAGTTAACAATGACATCCGGAAGTGGCAACCATAACAATGCCTCATAGAAGAAACTCTCCAACAGACAGAAGTATCATGGAGGAGCACTTTCAATACGATAGAAAGACGACGGGATGATGATCTCCACATCATAAGGAATAAGGAACACCTTCTGCAGCTTGTCTATAAAAAATTTATATGACAATGTGAATCCAGGTGGGTCCGATCCAAGCGTTCTTACATCCAGTCGTTTGACTTGGTTGTTCAAGATGGCCTGCTCGGCCTCAATCAAAGCCTTCACTGCATCATACTTGATGGTGAAATCATCATAGGCTTCCATTTATGCTTTGATATCGATAGATGGTTGATTTCCATCACCTACCAATGGTAATAGAACCTCATGGGTCCCATAATCATCCTGAGTCTCATCGATCTTGCTATCACTACTACCACTACTATCACCACTACTTCCACTACTAGAGGAACTAGACGATTCAGAAGCATCATCATCCGACATCTCACTAAGAAGAAGTCTCCTAGGCTTGGAACCGCCACTACCCATAAAACATTTACTAAGCATGTTACCTTCTAAGGCATGGTTCCTATGAGAAGACTCACCTCGATAATCGACCAACCTAGGCTCATCGTAAGCCAATCCAAGACGGGACCCAACAAAAACTTGGCCTGCGGACAACTTGGAGCATCCTTCCCCGCGAGCCACACCACGACGGTACCCACTTGAAGTTTGGCCCGCTTGCAACAACTTGGCTCCTTCTCTGCAAGCTGCACCGTGACCCGCCTGGTGCCATGGCCCACACACATCGTAGCCCGCCGAGTGAAGCTCAGCCTCAACCCCGCGAGCTACACTCGAACGGGACCCACACAAGTGTTGGCCCGCGCCCAACGAGAAGACGAAGCTCGCAGGACCAACCGATCCAACGTAGCCCGCGCGAGCTTTGCCTTGGCCCGCACACAAGTTTGTGCCTTCTACCGTGCACAATGTCGAGCCTCCGGTCCTGCAAGCTAAGTCAAGCCGGGACCCACGAGCATTATGGCCTTTTGTGCGAGCTCCCGCTATGACCCGCGACCATGAAACTCGCATCCTCTCGCCTCGCACGTCCTAGGCGAGCCAAGTCGCAACCCGCAACTCCACTGGACCCGCGTGCATCTCGGCCCGCACAAGAGGAAGATGGTTCACCCCGTGGCCTGCATCTCTTGCCTTGCTTCTATTCTCCTCGAACATGGCCCGCTTCTTCTTCCTCAACCACTCATTAAGGTACATATCATCCTCTACTTCACTCATCTTCCAAATTGTTAAGTTTCTGTAAAGATGGTAAGAAGAAAGAATGGAGAGTGAATGAGTGGGTGGTGGGGAAATGAGATAGTGGAAAAAGATGAGAAAGAAGATAATATTGGTGATAGTGTTTTCAGGTTATAATATTATTATAACAATTTACTACAAAGCTTCTAAGCTCAGGAAGATTCAACGCTACAAACGCCTGAACTTTCAACGATTCATCCAAACAAGACAATTTATACAAGTTTCTACCAAGGTTAAAATCCTAAAAACTATCATGTCACATCACAAAGAACACGAAGAACATGAGAGAGAACAGAGAGTTACCTTGAAAACTCTGTAAAACTTTTGAACTTCAGGAATGTTTGCCTTGGACAAAAATGATGGGGAGGCTTCTCTTAAATAGAAAATTTTGGAGGGAAATCTCTAACACTTGTCTCGATCAATGTGCCATGGCAACATTTCATGTACCACAACCAGCATGGCCCACTTTTGGGATAACAACCCGTCGAAACACCATGTATCAGTAACCATGCCATATCAATGGTATGTGATCAGCAACCATGCATCAATCTTCAATCTTCAAGCTATAATCTAACTCTCCATAGCTAACAAAGCAATAAAGCTTGGGGGGATAACTGTGGGGGTCGGATTCCACCCCTGAAGATTGATAGCATTAAACGGTTAAGTGTTTTCCACAAAACACTACTACGGCCCACGAGCTGATATGCCCACACCATAAAGCATTACAGTCATGGACTATCGATTGGTAACGATAAAATCAAGCATGGATCACCGAAGGTCCCACGATCAACAATACATATAACAAGACATGTATCAAACTTAGCCCGCGGACAAAGCTCTTAGGCTTGTCCCGCGAGCTAAGTAGTGAACATGGCCCGCAGACAAGCTCACACGAATGCCCCGCGGGCTACATGATCGATATGGCCCACGGACCACGGTCATGGACTATCCCACGGGCCATGCAAGGCATTTGGCTTGCGGGACAAGTCCCTTGGCTTGTTTTGTGGGTCAAACCTTCTATAAACTCTCTCGACGAACCATCAAGCCTATTCTATGAACATTTGGTTGGTGGATCCCGGTCAAAACTTCACCAAGAAATGTGCTAGCCAATTTTCACAGTGGGTCCCGACAGACTTCGCCAAGCAATGTGCTAGCCAAGTCCTATTGCGGTTCCCGAATTACCTTAGACAATCCAATTCGATCTCTTGATGATCAGTTCAACGTCCGGACATGAAATGGACCCGCAAAGGATCGAACGAACTCATCAAGACTGTCCCTCAAGCCAAGTCCTATGTTGTGGCCTGCAGCACAAATTCAAGACCATAACTCGCGGGCCAAGTCTCCTCGTGGCCCGCGGGACAAGTTCAAGGTAATCACCCGCAGGCCAAGTCTCGACCATGGCCCGCGGGACAAGTTCAAGGTCATCACCCATGGGCCAAGTCTCGGCCATGGCCTGCGGGACCAGTTCAATACAATCGTCCGCAGGCCAAGTCTCCACTATGGCCCGCGGGATAAACTCACCATCTTCATCCGCGCGCCAAGTCTCTACCATGGCCCGCGGGACAAGTCTCTATTTAACATCCGCGGGCTAAGTCTTAGGTATGGCCCGCGACATTGCTAGCATTTCAATCCAAGAGATAAGTATCAAATATGGCCCGCAAGATTATTCACATTTTAGTCCGAGAGCCAACTTAGCTCGTCTAGCAACATCGCATCCCATGGGTCCAGACACATGACTTAGTTCCATCGAGAACTAAGGACCCACAATGAACATTTCATCAAACGATCATCGTGATCACACTCTTTTTCCCTTGATAAGGTTTTTCCCATTTGGTTTCCCTTGCTAAGGTTTTTAACGAGGTGGTCATCCGAACACATATGACTCACAAGATTATCTCAACAATGTTGTGGGCTCAGAAATACTCATAACTAGTCAAATAGCCCAGTTCGGTATCGTGGGCCCATTTCCATCTTCCGTCAAGACAAAACCCTAAGATCTATTCCAAGCGCCGTCAAGCAAGAAGGTTCGAGAATAGAATCATTGGAGTATCTCAGAGGAAAGGAAACTATCCAGAAGACTGTTGGAGAAATTGAAGCATATCTTCAGAAAATGGATCATCTTTTGACATCTTGAATTCTCTTAGCAACTTGTAATCTTTTAGATTTCTATCAATAAAGCGACCCCAATTTCTTCCTTGTTCATTGTCTTTTCTCTTTATTTTTTCAGCGGTTCACAGTAGACAGTCGACGATCCCTTAAAAAGATTTGTTTGACAAGTTTTTGGTTGTGTGTGAATTCTTGCCCACACACATAGCGCATATCAACAACTAGTATCTTATATAATATAGAAGGGTTATACTTTTTCAACAAGTCATGACAGACTGCCGTGTGTCCACTCCAACTAATTCTAACATTTATTACTTTTCAGTTTTTTTCTGACAATTAATTTATTTTGTCATTTATTTTTAGCTATTTAAAGTATTTAAGTTCCCTCACATGAAAACAAATAAATACACATGTATAATAACCAAAGTAAAAGACAAGAAAAAGAAGAGTGTATTACTTATAATTACCAAAGCAAAAAGAAAAAAGAAAAAAAAGTAATGCTTATGTTAGATTTTTCTTCTATTTTGATAAAGTTTTCAAAACATATGTTTCCAAGAAAATGTGTCGCATTATATAAACAAAATGGTATGGCTCATCACTCTCAACTGTTTTTTTGAAAAAAAAAATCGAAGCTATTATACTATGAAAAATATGGATTAAAAAAACAAAAAATTACAATCATGGTTAAATATAACTATATAATTAATGATACAGTTATATCCACATTTAGTATAGATGAGAAAACATAAAAACATATGTTTGAAGTAGTAAATATGTATTTATCAAATAAGAGAATCTGAACCGTAGAAAATTAAAAGTATAGCTTCAATGATAGATGATGTTATTTAAACAAAAAGTTATAAACTAATGATATAATACAAACAAAATATTTAAGAAAAATATAAATATGAGTATGATACAATAACATTTTTTTGGCGATTCAAACATTATGATGATATAGTACACAATTCATAAATATTCAATTAACTCAATTACGCAGTTTTTTATGTTAATGTTTTTTTCTTGAAATTGAAAAAGTTAATAAAAATAATACGTTAATATATCAAAGTCGTTAAATATTATCTACAAGAAGGTATTTTTATGATTTTTTTTGAAAATTTAACAAAGACAAATATTCGTTTACTAACCTCATGTTTCATCTTAAATAGTATTTTCAAATAGTTTGAATACCGATTCGTTTTTCTTTCTAATCTATAAACCATTTTATACATAATAATTAAAAATTTTTTTTCTTTTTTCTTTATAGGTTATGTTAGGAGTTAAGTAGGTTACTGTGTACTGTTAGGGATAAGTTAGGCACAAAAAGAGCCACATCTTTTATGGGTTTGTAGGTGTCCATTACCGGGATATGTCATATTTATACCGCGTATGTACATACATATATTTTTTTAGACCTTTTATAATACAGTAGTGGATGATCCGCGCTTTACGCAAAAGTTTATAAAGTTATAAAATGATAGTAATAACAATAAATAAAAATTTAATATATCTAACAATCATATGTTATAAGAACGCTTTCTCTTCTGTGTTCTCTAAAAAATAATTTGAACATGTTAACTTCTTGCTTCCCGTAACATGCATTCTTATATCCCTCAAACTTTTAAAACTTCTACAAGTATCCCTTTATTTTATCATATATTCGTTTGACATACCTTAACATCGGTTATTGACTATCAAAATGAAATGTTTGTACCATTTTCTGATTTTTCCAGCTAGTTATTCAGTTAGTGGTTTTTTTTCCTATGACTTGAGTGTAGCGGATATTTTATAGGATTTCTTCCATTCATTCTTTGAAAAATCAACTTGAACATGTTATTGTTTCTGGTTACCACAACCCGTCTTTTATAACATTCATTTTCATACCCATCAAGTTCCTTAAAACTTCCACAAGCTTCCTCTGTTTAACAAATTTTTACCTAAATTTCCAAATGCCGATTTCTGACCATCATAATACTAGGTATTTTTTCTTCAATAAAATACTTTGAAGCATCCATTTAGATCACAAAGTTTGCCATAAAAAATTACTAACCAATTAATTTTGTTTTATATTTAACTATATAATTTTTTTAAAAACTAAGACTGATTAAGAAAAAACTTGTAAATTTTTATTACGTTTGATTAGACACTATTGTATTTATTTATAAGAAAAATTAATCAATGGTATTGATTAAATAGTCTTTTCAGATTCATTTTTAAGATTAACTAACAAATTAATGAATGATGGTTATAATGATTACAAAAGTGTAGTAATGATTTGGTGTCATGTGTCATAATTTGAGAATATGTGAGGATGATGTGTCATTTTAAGAAGAGAGCATGCTCTCCTATATATACTAGAGAAAATCTGTGCGTTGCACGGAAAAATAATTTTTTTTGTACTTGTAGCATTTTTTCACTAGTTATTATTCATTACGTTATATAGGTTCGATTATTCAAATTGAGGTACAATGTTTACTTAAGCAAAATTCATAAAATATTCTATAATAAATCTCAATTGGTGAATACTATTTGTTTATATTAAGACATTAAATTAATTTTTTCCCTATGTTTTATCTTCACTTGTTATTATATAAAATTTTTTAAAAAAATTTTAAACTATTTTACATAAAACATATATTTCAAATTTAGTATTACACTTCTATATAAACAATCACAATTGCACTTTCATTTTAAAAGATCACTACTAAAAACATTAATTTTGGAAAAAATAATAAGTTTTGATGTGTATATTTAAATTTTAATGGACTGATATATTGCATTTTAGGACCTTTTTCATAGTTGTTTTTCATACATTTT
>OVAP01007441.1:0-10404 GCA_900406295.1 Aurinia saxatilis
CTTATTACTACAGCGATACATTGTAGTGTAAGGTCTTAATCAGTCCAAAAGGCAAACTTATTACGACCTAGGACGGTTTAGCTGAGAGTATAAATACTTTGCTAGTCATAACTCATAATGTATCTTGAAATCTTAACCTCTTAACCTCTCGAACCCTAGAGAGCTAGGAATAAAATTCGTGTTCATCTAAATTTTGTCTTTCGTTTATCTTTTTCTTCCGTTGTCTTCTGTTCACTGTTTCTGTCCGTTCTCTTTACTTTCTCTGCTGTCATATTTGCAAGTGATTCGTACAATAAGATAGTCGACGATCCCTTAAAAGTTTTATTTATACAAGTTTGTGGTTGTGTGAATTTCGGTACACACATTGGACTTGTCCCTCTCGGTTGTGATGGGGATCTTCCGAAAGAATACACATACTGAGTGTATGTGTTCGGATTCGTCATCTGCAAATAAATAAAAATCCATATAAATTAAAATTATGTCAATACGATTTTAATAATCTCCAATCTTAAACTATGTTTAAAAGACGATTCTAAATTACAAACATAAAAATAATTTTAATTAGACCTCTAAATACTATATAAATTACATACATAAAATTTATTTACTAAACATAATTTATTTATATATAAATTATAATTATATGTACATTTTGGTTAATTGAAATTATATGCCAAATATATAAGAATATGATTATTTAATACATGATAACTATATTTTGTTTTGAATTTTTTTTTAAAAATTAATATATTTTTATTAATATTGAAATATAAATTTAAAAATTAAAAACTGAAACATTAGCCGTCCGCAACCACAAACGCTCGAGGAAATGAGCTTTTGGTTTTGAGGGATTTTGAGCGGTTAAAAGCGGTAAAGAGCAGTTTTTATGATTGTTGTCAAACAGCAACAACACCCGCAATTGCAGCATTTACGGGTGGTAGCAGGTGAACTAATCATCACCTAAATATATATACTGAGTCCGACAAAAACGAAAATATATTTACAGAATAACATGAAACTTTGAAATTTTTGAAGCAAAACTTAAAAATATTTGAGCTAATACAAAATTTTCATCATCAAATAACAACAAATGATTTTTTTTTCTATTAAAATTCATGACAATGGAAAAAAAAAGAAATACAAATTTAATTTGTTTTGGCATCTATCAATAAATTTCATTACATTCCTTCCTATTATTTTTTTTATATAATTAATACACGCCACTGAAAATAATATCAGATATCAAAAGAGTTTATAATGTCACATGCAATATCTCCAATCATAAACCCACCAAGAAGTGCATTGTCGACCAATGGTGGCGCAAAGTATTCGGGATAACTATGTGATGGTGGAGGTGGCGTGTGGTGGTAAGCGTGACTGGATGTTGAACATGAATACGGCTGATCCATCAGTACATGACATGTCGACTCGTAAAGCTGGATTTCCGATTCTGGTAGAGCCGAAGACGAATGCTCGATTTTTTGCGATGATGGAGGGGACGAGCCACTTAATTTCAATGGCGGAGGACAAGTGATATCCGGCATATCAAAATCTTGATTAGAAATCACCGGGGAAATAGAATTTCGGTTCATGAGGGATGGTAAATCCGGTTGAACAGATGGCGTATTAAACCGGTATGAAAAAATTAGAGAACCTTTCGGTTTTCCAGACCGAGACCTGACCAGGTACGTCACAAATCTCATCTCGTGACTGATGCAGACACTGTTAGTTGACGGTATGACTGAACTTAAAAGCTCAATTAACGGAACGTTAACTTCTCCGATACTTTTGTTTCCAAAAACTCGACGACGAGAGATTAGTTTCGTGTTGAGGGTCAAACGACCGTCACGAACTAATGCCTCGTCGACAGAAAAATTGACGGCGTGATTCCATTTTGGGTGAGAACCACCAGAACGATCGACGGGGGTTCTCACTTGATGTTTATTTTGAGTTTTTTCGCCGTTAAGTGTAACAACGGCGAGAACGTTCATCTTTCTTAAGAGGTTTACATTTGCAAGGTTACGTGCAGAGTTGATGTTGAGCTCTAGGGTTATATTTGCCATGACTGTCTGAATGTAACTTGATCTTATGTATATATATATAATATTTCATGAAAGTTCACAGAGGAAGCTTGATTTTATCACTGAATTATGAAAATGGTATAATATCTAGTAAATGTAGAAAATTATATTGAATTCAACTTAATGAAAAAAGAATTCAAGAAGTAAGATAGGATATAGATGTTTTTGTGAATTCAATAACTAAAATTGGTTAAATATAGTGATAGTCTTGAAACCCATGATTGACAACAACAAAAAAAAAAAAAAAAATTGTATGGACACAAAAATTTGCATTTGCTAGCTACACCAAATATGACTCATTTACATGGCTACGCATGTAGTTAAGTGTCCAAAATATATTAAGAGAATTTCAAAACTACCATTTTCAAAATATCTATTTTCAAAATATTACTATCAGCTGTCAGTTTTTCAAAATACCATTTTTAAGTTTTCTTATGAAAAATCTATAAAAGATTAAAAAATTTAATATATACTTTTTTATTTGTCAACAATTAACCAATATGCATATGGCTGGAAACGGACCAAGGCGGTGACACAATGACAACACTAGCACAAACCACTAGGCTACAAGTCTTCATCAATTTAATAAAGTTATATAAGCCTTATAAACTTTATAATATATGAGAAACTATGAAAAATTGCTACTTTTTTATATTCTTTCAGAAAATGCCCCCCCCCCCCCCCCCCCCCCCNCCCCCCCCCCCCCCCCCCGCCTCCAAAATATATTTAAATCTACCTCTTTCATCTGATCATAATTTTATACTATTCTTTTTCACAAATTGACAAATTTGTTAGGTTAGGGTTTTAATGTTCAGGGTTTGGTAGTTTTTAGGATTTAGGGTTAAGTTTATAAGTTATAGGGTTTAGAGGTTAGAGTCTTTCAGGGTTTATTGTCCTTTAGGGTGTAGTATTTTTTTAGTCTTCAGAGTTTAAAGGGTAGAGGTTTAGGGTTTGTTAGGATTTCAATTCTTTTAAGATTTTTATGACGCTCAAAATGTTGTTTAAGAAACACACTGCATACGATTGGGTTTGGGTATAAAATTCCAGACTATTGTATAGTGTCATGTAATTACAGAATTCTTCACACACATCCATATTTTTCATGAGAAGTTGCATGTATACTATTCAGTTTGGGATTATTAATCCAAAATTAGGGTATAGAGTTATCGTTTGAGATATTTTATAACAAGCAAAAAAAAATATTTGGGGGAATCACGCTGTATATATATATTCCGGTTTCGATTTATCAAATCCAAAATTTGGGTATACTATCATGTAATTTACAACAATCATATTTGTTCTACATAGAAACACACTATATACGGTTTGGTTTGAGTTTATAACTAAGATTACGGTATAGTATCATGTAATTAAAGATTTTCTTACAAATGATTATATTTTGATTTTTTAGAATTATATTGTATACTATTTGGTTTGGGTTTATAAATCCAAAATTAGGGTATGGTTTTATTGTATGAGATATATTTTGCAATAAATAAATATGGAATAGGAAGTTACTCAAATGAAATATTTGGCCGGTGTAATTTTTTTTTAATTACATGACACTGTACTAATTTGGAATTTATAAATCTACACCGAAATACATACTCTATAATGTCATGTAATTAAAAAAAAATTACAAAGACCACATTTTTTCTCCTACGGAGCAGACTGTATATTTTTTTTTTTTTGTGTTTACAAATACAAAATTAGGGTATAGTTTCATATCATTCGAATACAAGGTCACATCATTGAAGCCGTGGTGAGGACAATCCCTCGTGTATTCTTTAAATCGCTCCACCGCTTCATAGAATGATTCAGTTGGTCCTTGCTGAAATCCTGCTATCTTGTTCCGGTGTTGATTTGATCTTCCTTTGGTGTAGAAGTGAGCAAGGAAGGCAGTCTTAGCATCAGCCCAAGTTGAGAGTGAACCAGATGGAAGAGATTTGAACCATCTTAAAGCCTTTTCAGCTAAAGAGAACTGAAACAGCTTGCACACCACATAGTCATCTGGTACTCCATCTCCTCCGTTGGTTCTGTAAATGTCTTCAAAAGTCTCCAGTGTTCCATAGGATGTTGAGTGGCATGACCATGGAACTGATTTTGCTTCACCAGAGCTTCACTTGGGGGTGAATGGTGAAACCTCGGTTCGTAAGAACCGGCAAGACTATTGGAGAGCGATTGGAGATGAAAGAATTGGGAGCATCGTAGTCACCTAGAGTGACTCGTGGTGATTGGGTCTTGTTTTTGTTCTTGTCGTTTCCTGCCATTTTTTTCTGAAATACAAAGAATAAAAAGAACTAGTTAGTAATAAAAATAAAAATATAACCAAAAATAACAAGCAATAAAATCCTAAAAATAAACTAAGACTCTAGAACTAGTATGCAAGTTAATTAGTCCCCGGCTACGGCGCCAAAACTTGATACACAAAAGTTTACCCATTGTATTTAACCGCAAGAGCACAGCTAAAGTGATGTAGTACTTAGGGATCGAATCCACAAGGACCGATAAATTGCAAACTAAGACTAGACTCTAATTTAAAACTAGGATGAGTGGTTTTTTTTATATGACAAACTACTGCAGGAAACATGTAAATAAGATGTGGGTGTAATCAATTAAAGCAAACGTCAGGCTTTGGGAACTTCGACTAAGAATCAAATCTGGCCTGTTCCACGTCGAGTGTCGATCGACACTATGATGGTGTCGATCGACACCTCACGTATAAAATTTGTGAAACCTTAACTCTAGAACATGAAGAATACAAACAAGCAATCCAACTCTCGCTGAGATTAACTATCTTAGTTTAAATCCTAGAAAGATCAAATCTCATTGAGAAATCCCATGGAATTTAAACTAGCTTAACAAACCGATTCAATTGTTAACTAATTATTCTAAACCAAGTCTCCTTGAGAAAAGATAGCTAGCTCTCCTAAGACAATTCCAGCAATTTATTAACACTCTCATGTATAATAAATTCCCTATGATCTAGACTCAAGGTAGCTAATCTATGAATCTAGCAATAAGAACATCTAGGAGGAGAGTTAATTAATGGTTCCTAAATTAAGCATAAGGCTAACAGAAATTCATCATAATCTAAGAACCCTAAACCTAACTAATGAATTACTCAGACATAGCAAAGAAATTCATCATGCGATAATCAATGAAAGCAATGATATAAATAAAAAGGGTTAAAGAAATCTTCTTCCAAAACTCTCTCTAAAGTAAATTAAAGCATAAGCCTAAACAATGGTTGTAGAAAAGTATTTATAGGGTCTATGACGAATTTTAGAATTAGGGAATTAATCATAAAAGATTTAGGAAAAATCTTGATCTTGAGATTTTAGGGAAGTGACTGATTCTCCGCATGGTGTCGATCGACACCTCCTCCTGAATTTCCGTACTTGTTTCGTTTCCTTTTTCGTCTCTTCAAGCTTGTTCCATTTTTTTAATAAATCTTCTATATCCTTCCAAAGCTCCAAAACTCGTCTATGCACCTAAAATGACTCTTTTGGACTCTAATAATAGTAATACAGATTCTAAAATAAATATAAGTATAGGTTTATTATAATAAAAACGGGTAAAATATGAGATATATCACCCATGACGCATCCTTATATTTGTTTTGTTGTGAATCAGGTTAGTCAACGTATGAAAGCACCCACAGTTTATCATTGGAACTTAGTTGAAAGGATCTTAAGGTATCTCAAAGGCAGTCCAGGACAAGGCATTTGGATGGGAAAGAATGCTAGCACATAGATTGTGGGCTATTGTGATGGTGATTGGGCAGGAGACATGAATGATAGGAAGTCAACAACATATCCTTTGTTATATGCTTATAGCTATTTCAATGTAATTAGGAGCTTAAATCTGGTTGTTTTGTTTTAATATCAAGAAGATCCTAGAAAAGAAATATAAAATTGATATAAAATCTTAAAACCTCTTACCAAGATCCTACAAATCTAAAATGAGTGCAGGATGTTTGATTTGTAAGCTGGATTTCCGATTCTGGTAGAGCCGAAGAGGAATGCTCATTTTTGCGGTGGTGGAGCGGATGAGCCACTTAATTTCAATGGTGGAGGACAAGCGATTTCCGACATATCAAAATCTTGATTAGCAATCCCCGGGGAAATGGAATTTTTGTTCATGAGTGCTGGTAAATCCGATTGAACAGATGGCGTATTAAACCGGTACGAAAATATTAAAGAACCTTTCGGTTTTCCAGACCAAGTTCTGACCCGGTACGTCACAAATCTTATCTCATGACTGTTGCCGACATTGTTAGTTGACGGCGTGACTGAATTTAAAAGCTCAATTAACGGAACGTTAAATTCTCCGATACTTTTTTTGCCAAGAACTCGACGACGGGAGATTAGTTTTATGTTGAGGGTCAAACGACAGTCACGTACTAACAACTCGTCGACAGAAAAATTGATGGCGTGATTCCATTTTGGGTGAGAACCACCAGAATGATCGATGGGGGTTCTCACTTTCTGTTTCTTTTGAGTTTTTTCGCCGTTAAGTGTAACAACGGCAAAAACGTTCATTTTTCTGAAGAGGTTCACATTGCAAGATTACGTGCAGAGTTGATGTTGAGCTCTAGGGTTATATTTGCCATGACTGTATGAATGTAACTTGATCTTATGTAGATATATATATAATATTTCATGAAAGTTCATAGAGGAAGCTTTATTTTATCCCTGAATTATGAAAATGGTATAATATCTAGTAAATGTAGAAAATTATATTGAATTCAACTTAATGAAAAAAGAATACAAAAAAGTAAGATAGGATATATTTTTTTTTTCTTCGATAATTGAGGTTAAATATAGTGATAGTCTTGAAACCCATAATTGACACACACACACAAAAAATTGAGAAATGAGAAATTGTGAGAAATGTCCTTTCAATATGCCCCCTTTCAAAAATACCCCCCCCCCCATTTTTCCAAACATACCCTTTTTAGATTTAGGGTTGATTTAATATTTAATTTAGGGCTTAAATCTTGTAGGGTTAGGGTTTAGTGGTTAACTAACTATTTGGGTTTATGTTTGAGGTATTAGGGTTTATATTTTAGGAGTTTTCAATTTATTAAGGATTAAAACCTTTTTAGGGTTTAGAATTTTAGAATTTAGGGTTTTAACGCTAAATCCTAGATTCTAAACCCTACAACCCTATAAAACATTATAGAATATTTTAAAATATCAAAAATGGTAATTTAGAGTGAAACTAATATATTTTTCAGATATAGCCGAAAAGAGAGGTATTTGTGGAAGGATAAAGTAAAATGGGCTTTTCCAAATTTCCCCCAAAAAAATTGTAAGGACACAAAAATTTGCATTTGCTAGCTACACCAAATACAACTTACTTACATGGCTACGCATGTAGTATCGTGTCCAAAATATATTAAGAGAATTTCAAAACTACAATTTTTAAAATACAATTATTAGCTGTCAGTTTTTCAAAATACCAATTTTAAATTTTCTTATAAAAAATCTATAAAAGATTCAAAAATTTAATATATACTTTTTTATTTGTCAACAATTAACCAATATGCATATGGCTGGAAACGGGCCAAGGCGGTGACACAGTGACAGTACTAGCACAAACCACTAGGCTACAAGTCCTCGTCAATTTAATAAATTTATATAAGCCTTATAAACTTTATAATATATGAGAAATTATGAAAATTGCCACTTTTTATATTCTTTCAGAAAATGCCCCCCCCCCCCCCCCCCCNTTTAAATCTACCCCTTTCATTTTATGATAATCTTATACTATTCTTTTTCACAAATTGACAACTTTGTTAGGTTAGGATTTTAACGTTTAGGGTTTAGTAGTTTTTAGGATTTAGGGTTAGGTTTATGAGTTATAGGGTTTAGAGGGAGCCTTTTAGGGTTTATTGTCCTTTAGGGTAAAGTATTTTTTTAGTCTTTAGAGTTTAAAGTGTAGAGGTTTAGGATTTGTTAGGATTTAAATTCTTTTAAGATTTTTATGACGCTCTAAATGTTGTTTGAGAGACACACTGCATATGATTGGGTTTTGGGTTTATAAAATTCCAAACTATTGTATAGTGTCATGTAATTACAGAATTCTTCACAAGCATCCATATTTTTTAATGAGAAGTTGCATGTATACTATTCGGTTTGGGATAATTAATCCAAAATTAGAGTACAAAGTTATCGTTTGAGATATTTTATAATATATATCTATATATATATATATATATTTGGGGAAGCACGCTATATATATATATATATATATATATATATATATATATATATATTCCGGTTTTTATTTATTCATTCCAAAATTGGGGTATAGTATCATGTAATTTACAACGACCATATTTGTTTATTGAGAAACACACTATGGTTTGAGTTTATAACTAATATTACGGTGTAGTATCATGTAATTAAAGATTTTCTTATAAACGACCTTTTTTTTAAAGAAACATATTGTATACTATTTGTATTTAGTTTGGGTTTATAAATCCAAAATTAGGGTATGGTGTTATCGTATGAGATATATTTTGTAATATAAAATACGGTATAACATGTTACTCAAATGAAAAATTTTGTCTGTGTAATTTTTTTTTAATTACATGACACTGTACTAATTTAGGATTTGTAAATCTAAACCGAAATATATACTCTATAATGTCATGTAAAAAAAATACTGCAATTTTTTCCTATGGAGCAGATTGTATTTTTTTTTTTTTTTACAAATAAAAAATTAGGGTATAGTTTCATATCATTCGAAATGTTTTGCATCGGCCATACTCTTCAATGGAGCAGACTATATATTTAAGTTTGAATTTATAAATCCAAAATTAGGGTATAGTGCCTATATTTTAGAGTTATATTTTTTCATGTGGAGCAAACGGTATATGTTTATGTTTCGGTTTAGAAACACCAAATTAGGGTATAGTGTCATGCATTTAATTTTTTTTACAACAACCATATTGTTTTTTTGTAGACTTTACACTATTTGGTTTGAGTTTACAAGTTCCAAATTAGGTTATAGTGTCATGTAATTAACAAATTTTCACAGAGACCTTATTGTTTTTACATTATTCGGTTTGGATTTTAAATCTCAAATTTATTTATAATGTCATGTAATCAACGATTTCTTATAATGACCATATAGGTTTTACATTATTTGGTCTGATTTTGTAAATTTCAAATTATGATATTGTGTCATATAAATAAAGACTTTCAACAACAACATATTGAAATTGTGATTACCGATTCTCTTGGTTTGTATAAATTGAAACTGACGGATATATTTTAAGTGGTGTGATCACATTAGACAACGATGCATCCATAAGCATCCACCTAGCCCATGACGCATCCTTCTATATGTTTTGTTGTGAATCAGGTTAGTCAACATTATGAAAGCACCCACAATCTATCATTGGAGCTTAGTTGAAAGGATCTTAGGGTATCTCAAAGGTAGTCCAGGACAAGGCACTTGGATGGGAAAGAATACTAGCACGGAGATTATGGCCTATTTTGATGGTGATTGGGCAGGAGACAGAAATGATATGAAGTCAACAATAGGCTATTGCACTTTTGTTGGTGGGAACCTAGTCACTTGGAAGACCAAGAAGCAAAAATTGGTGTTAAGTTCAAGTGCGGAAACAAAATATAGATCAATGAGGAAGCTAACCGATGGCTTGTTTGGCTCAAAGCCCTACACAAGGACTTTGATATCGAGACTTCTAGTCCTATCACCTTACATTGTGACAATCAAGTGGCGATCCATATTGCCAACAACTTGGTGTGCCATGAGCGGACCAAACACATCGAGATAGATTGCCAAAAGGTCTGAGTGAAGATTGAAGAGGGTATAATAATTTCATGTTACACTCGGAGTAAAGATCAGTTAGTAGACCAAGGCTGCAAGTTTACCCACATATTACATGCATATTCCGTAGGTACCTCATCATATCAGAACTACGTAAATTCAGCTTAAATATCATATAATTTTGTCCTCAAATATCATATAAACCTTGTTTATGGTTTATTGAGTACACGGAATGGATGACATGAAGTAGAATTGTACCAAACATGAAACAGAATAGGACAAATTATATTTTTTAGAGCCCAAACTACCATTTGACTTTGTATTCAATTTGTTAAGTTGAGTAAAATAGAACATCACAAACTATACTACATGAGATGATGTAGTACGCCTACAAGATTTGCAAAGTAGAATAGTAACACCACCATCTTCCTTGTCACTCAACCACCGTCTCCTCCTCTCTTCCCAATATCTCTTCCCTCCCTCCCTCCCCCCCCCCCCCCCCCCCCCCCCCCCCTGG
>OVAP01007443.1:0-10777 GCA_900406295.1 Aurinia saxatilis
TAGGTTATTCATCTTAGCTGAACTTCCCAATAGCTTAGCAGCCTTCTAATATATTAAAACCCCCTTTAAACCATACTTAGTGATAGTTTACAGTAGGAAACCTCAAAACTAATTACTTGCATTTATTTAGAATTTATTTAGACTAATTGCATAATTATTTTCGGTCTTTGTGGAATTCGATCTTTAAGTACTATAGCTACATTTGTTGTGCACTTGCAGTTAGAAATACATAGGATAAAACTTTGTGTATCAATTAGTTAGGTAATTAAGACCATGTGAATGGCTTAATCATTGGTTTAGGTTCAAAGTGCTTAGACGACTAGGAATAGTCTAAATGAATAATCATCTTCATATCATTTGACCATCTTGATCATATTGCTAGACTCAAGAACCATATTTATCTTATTAATTTAATTATTTGCTTACTCACTTTATTTTCTTAATGGCCTTGTTTAATTGCTTTTGTTTGATTTGTTTACTTGTTTTATTTTATTGCTTGATTATTTAGTTATTTCCTTAATAGATCACCTAGTTAATTGTTTGTTTAATTAGAATATATTGTGCTTAACGTGTTAGTCATTTTCTTTTTATGGATCGATCCTTAAGCCATACTACAACTACTTACGTGAGTTGTTAGTTAGCACGAGGTTTTTGTGAGCTAACCCAAATTTAGCTTACCACACAACAGAAAATTGGACTATTTAGTTGTTTAGGAGTGTGAGTGGGTCCACATATTGCATGGATCGCATTTGATTGTATGTTGAAATGAACATCGTGAATCACTCGTTCTCGTTGAAACTAAGTTGTTCAACTTATTAGATTGTGATAATGTTAACTTGCGATATAGATATGATTATTTATCCCACGAGCTAGGTTGGGCAAGTTAGCTCATTGGGCTGCTTGTAGAGCAATCATGCGGGCCATGATTAGTTAGTTAACTCGATGGGTTGTTTGGAGAGCAATTTTGCAGGCCACGATCATGAGATAGCTCGTTAGGTTGGTGAGGAAGCAATCCTGCGGACATGATTAGTGAGATAGCTCGCTGGGTTGATGAGGAAACAATCCCGCGGGCTAAATTGGGCAAGTTAGGTCACTGGGTTATTGAGGAAGCAATCTTATGGGCCATGATCAGTGAGATAGCTCGTTGGGTTATTGAGTAAACAATCGTGCGGGCTATATTGGGCAAGTTAGCTTTCTGGGTTGGTGAGGAAGCAATCATGCAGCCATGATCAGTGAGATAGCTCGTTGGATTGATGAGGAAACAATTCCGCAGACTAAATTAAGCAAGTTAGCTCGCTAAGTTAGTGAGGAAGCAATCATGCGGGCCATGATCAGTGATATAGCTCGTTCGGTTGATGAGAAAGCAGTCATGCGGGCTATGATCATCAAAAAGAGCTCGATGGATAGTTTGGAGAGCAGTTATTTGGGCCATGCTCACTAGTTAGTTCGCTGGGCTGGTTGAAGAGCAGTTATGTGGGTCTGGATGTTAATTTAGATCGTTTGTTTGATTGGAAAACAAATCAGGTGGACTATGATCATTTGTTTAGGTCGTCTAGTTGATTAAAAATGTCAATTTTTTTTTGTTTTTTGGTGGAAACATGTGGGTCTTCTAAATGTCCCTATTTTTCGTTAGTTGGACAATTGCTACCAGATCTGTATTGGGGCCAGAGAATTATTAACGGGTATATTACAAGCTTGATTTAATTTTGAAGTAACATACACATGGAGGTTATTTAGAAATTAATCGTACTTTCCTTAAAGGTAACGCAGGAGATAACAAATAATAATAAAAATGGAATGTGTAAACATATATATGTGCTGTGCTTGCAGGGTATTTATATGCCTTTCTCTCCTTGTTTATTTCTCACTTTTGAGCATCTCCTTCGCTTCAGGTTCGATTTCTCTCACATCTGTCTTTCTGATTTCTAAATGCGTTTTGCATCTGTGTGAATGGACCTCTAATCGGGTTCGTTCAATGTCGTTCGCTCCAATGTAATTGGATCCTCCATTGGTTCAGTCAATTCTGGGTATCGTTGCTTTGTGAAATTGATAAAATTTGTTTCTTCTTTTTCTCCCATTGTTCTTACATCCGATCTGATTGTCGATGTGATCTACATGCTTATCATTTGGATCTGTGATTAAATCATGGAACGGTAAAGAGCACAATTTACGATTTGAATTGTTTTTGTCTCGGATCTGATTTGTTTTGTTGATCTCTATACGTCAGCATTTATGTCTCTGCTTACATCATTTAGATCTTTCTTTCGCATGTGCTTTTTTTCTTCTTCTTATAATTTGTATAGCCAATAAACCTGGATTTTTAGATGCTTATCATTTAGATCTCCGCCATTGTTCTTGTGCTCATTTTTAGGCTTAAAAGTTTCAATTTTTCCCATGTATGTAATCATTTCAGTCAGATGGCACTTACTAGTCCGCTAAAAATCTAATTGTTACTTCTCCACAGGTAATATTTGAATAAACTGCTCGAGTATCATGGGATCCATTGTTGATGCTGCTAACAAGGTAAGGATTTAACAAATCAATAAGTATGCTGCTTTTTTGCCTCTTTTATGTGCCTATAACGTATATGGCTGTCTCCACTTATTGGACTCCTATTCAGGCAACGAAGTTTATAAAAACGATAACTATGTTCTGCTTACACTGTTTTGTTTGGGAGTTGCTTTGATACTTACACCTATATGAAGTTTTTTTTTTGTGTTTTTTCTCCAGGGGGTAAATGGAACCGCAAGTGGGAAGAAACCTGCTGTTGTTTTTGTCTTAGGTAAGTTCAGTTCTCTTATTTTGTTGCTACTCTTTGTTCATCATGTGTGTGGTGTTCTTTATGTGATATCATCTGGGTTATTTACGGTATATATATATCGAACAGGTGGTCCGGGGAGTGGAAAAGGTACCCAATGTGCCTACATTGTTGAACATTATGGTTACACACATCTGAGTGCTGGCGACCTTCTTAGGGCTGAAATTAAATCAGGTTCTGAAAACGGGTATGCTCTTAAACTTTCTCTCACTGTCTTACAGTACTCATAAGCATTACTGACTTTCAAACAGTCACCCTCACATCCAATACCCGTCTTGAGTTTATATGCGATTGCGTTTATGGAAACCATTGTCTTTTTCTATGATTTTGCAGAACTATGATCCAGAATATGATTAAAGAGGGGAAGATTGTACCTTCTGAGGTTACAATCAAGCTTTTGCAGAAAGCAATTGAGGAAAACGGGAATGACAAATTCCTCATTGATGGTTTCCCTCGCAATGAGGAAAACCGAGCAGCATTTGAAAAAGTTGTACGTACATTAAAATTTCTGTGCATATATTTTATGTATTTGTCTTTTGTTTTTTTTCTTTTCTGTTTTTTAACAATACCATTCCTTAATATTGACTTTGACGATTTTTGTAGACTGGGATTGAACCGAAGTTTGTCTTGTTCTTCGATTGTCCCGAGGAAGAGATGGAGAAGCGCTTGTTGAGCCGAAACCAGGTTTATATTTTATGAAAAGTGCTAGCCCTTTATTCTGTCTAGCCTCTTGTTCCATTCTACATTACATATATATCTATATATATATTGACTGCAGCCTCCATTTTTGTTGTCAAAGGGAAGAGAGGATGACAATATTGAGACTATAAGGAAGCGTTTTAAGGTGTTTCTCGATTCTAGCTTACCTGTGATCGAGTACTACGAAGCTAAGGGGAAAGTTCGGAAGGTAAAGCTTTTTCCTTAACTAACTGCAGTTTGGTCTAGCAATTGCAAGTTGTAACAAAATGTTATTGTACTACTTACATTCAGATTCATGCTGCAAAGCCCATCAAAGATGTATTTGAGGAGGTGAAGGCAGTCTTTTCTCCTGAGGCTGAGAAGGTAGAAACCAATAGTTGTGCCATTCTCTAATTGCTTAAAAGGGAATAAAGGATTCCTGTAAACCACGTGTAATGTAGATGCTTGTAATAACTAATATTTACAGTTTTAAATCGTGAATTTATGACTGCTCTGTGAGATAAAGAATAAAGCCTTTGCTTAAACCTTGATCCAAGTTTTTATTTTATTTTATCCCGTATTTGAGGAGAGCAATGAAAATTGTCTGAGGTTGTGATAGTGCTTAGATGATAGGCCTAGTAGCTGGTGGCTAATATGATGCAATTATTGAATAGCCGAAGCTAAAATCTTCGGCTTATTCTTGCATTACTGATTCTTTGAACGTTTTATTTAGGTTGAAGCCTAGTGTCCAGCGGGCAGCAACATCGTAGAGAGCTACCAAAACCCGAGAAATTGGTCAGGTACGTATGAACCAGTTAATGAGAATCGTTTTGATCTATATAAGTAGAAGGAACTTAAGAATCTGGAATAAATGGTGTGGAAGCTGATGCTTGTTAGGTTTTATAACAGCATACACATATTCGCATTCACATTGGAATGTGGTTCCCTAAGTATCTGTAGGACAAAAGGAGTAAAAGCTGATGGTGCTAATTGCTAAGCATTTATGTGATCATTAATGACTGCTTTCTTTCAAAATTTACAGGTAAGCTGGGCGTTACTTCTTACCAGGAAGTCTCCGCTTGGCCGTATTTTTTCCCCTTATAATCATATGATTACTGTTATTATTATAATACACCTTTTACTTAATTACATAATTTTTTGTTGTTTTGTTTCTAAATTTTGTACTTGGTGGGATTGTGATTCAGACTTTTGCCTTAATGTAATTTCATATAATTCAACGCATGGGATTTTATAATATATACATTTTATTTGATACATCATAATAAGAATTATACATGTGTATTTTATTTGACACATTTAGAATAAGAATATTATGTTCAGATCAGAGTATCAATGTTATCAGGGGGTGGCAACTATTCTAAGAAGATCATGGCGTAGAAGATGATCGATGTTAATGATCGATGTTATTCAATATAGACGTTTGAAAAATGGTGGAAACATTCTTTAGAACCTTTGAAACGAACTTCAAGGTGATCAAGCAAAAAAATTTAACAGTTGAGGCTAGAACCTTATGTTTTACATACATCATACCAATATTCAGGAACTGATGGATAACGGCATAGACTTCGCGAGGCCATGGCTTTCTGTGATGCACCGGATTATTATGATGCACTAGGTAAAAATATTTGTTTCTGTCATAGAGTACATACAAGGTTTTAAGTAGTAATCGTTGTTTCATGGAAGTCCAGTTCTATATCTTTTTGTAGGAGGTTTCCTATCATTCACCCTCTATTCCAAAAAGCATGCTAATAGATGGGAAGCACACCATGGAATGTCACTGTACCTTAGTAAATCAGGAATTGTATAACATTAGCTTGACACCAAATTTTGATGATCTTTATTATTGGTATATATATCTATACAGATCAAACAAATTAGATCAGCTCTCAGAATTGCTTCTATACTAAACCGTACACTTGTGAGTAGACTAAAAACAGGTTGTGTGCATAATCATCACATATCTCGCCTTAAATTGATAACAAAAAAATAATTTATCCAGTCTTCTTATTGTTGTTATCGTGATTGGAACTCAAGTATGGTGCTAAATTTATTTGATCTTTAACTGTTTACTCTTGTTTTCGTGAATTTTATAAATTATCTTAATTTCTCTCCCTTTAATTGATATTTACATATACCATTTAAGCCTTTTTAATTATTATTTTGTTTGAATTGAAATCAACCAAAACCATATTATTTGTTTGCTCAATTGTACCATCGCTTTGTATAGTTTTGATCTATGTGATTGATCTCTTATATCATTTATATATTAGTTGAGAAGACACAGTGGAAAAATAAGTACCCAAATTCATATGAGTCAATTAGAGATGAAATTAATGGACATGTTAATGAAATAAACCAATCAAAACAATCTAATTAATATTACATATCATGGTAGAAATCTCTAGAAATTTTATTAATTTGATAACAAAAAAAAAAAAAAAAATTGTGATTAGTGATTCATTTACCATTTACAGGTGAAGCCATTAATATGGTGCATGTTGGATATACTCAATGAAGGGCATCCATGTGTAATCCTAGGATCGTTGACTAGCCAACCATTTTTTAGTCCTCTTCATCATGTCTTTGAGGTAGACGTGATGGTATGGAAAGAGCTCTTAGATTGGCCCTAATAACGGTATTAGAGAATATTCTTTCTTGGACAATCCCTAACTTCCAAACCATGTGAAGGAGTCATTTCTCGAAGTTAAGTTTTGTCGGAGAGGATCAGTAGGATGTGAAGTTTCAAATCGCACAAAATCCTATGGAGTTCTCAAGTTCCCAAAACAGAGCAATGACGAAATGGTAAAAGAAAAAGAAGAACTAGATTTCTTTTGTATCAACTATATCCTTTTCTCAAGCTCACTCTACAAGCCTGCCTCTATTTCATTTGGATACGACGAAACTCAAGACTCTTGGTTTAATCAGTTTGAACCCACAAGAACGTCTGCGTCCACCACAAATACAACTTCATTGGCAGATACGCCTTAGCTTGATTCAACTCCCTTTATTGTGATTTATCATGATGTTTTGCCTGTTTTATCAAGATGTGTGTCTAAACTATAAACTCCCAATTGACTTAGTTTTGGGAGACCCTCTATAACCTTTTTTCTTTTTGGTAATATATTTTCAACTATAACCCAAAAAAAACTATATCCTTTTCTAACCACTCCGTTTTTTACCATTATTACCCCAGTTTGAAGAGGCATTCTCTACCTTTAATGATGTTAAAGTGATCAGGTTTTCTTCAATAGAAGATGTTTTTATTCGATTATCTAGACAAGGTAAGCTCTAAGCAATATATAATATCTTCAAATAGAATGTATGATATGTGACCGATAGCTATATAGATCTTTGTTCGAGGAGAGGCGAGAAGAGAAATCTAGAAGACGAGTGAAGGTATTTGCTGGAAATGGTGGTGTCAGGAGAAGAATAATCCATGACACACTTACTACGTCATTTATTGGGACGAGAAATCTAACTGGAAACCAGTTCCTCGAAAAATACTAGAGCAAGATCATTCTCCGCTTTAGACACTGTTTATTCGGTACTTAAAAGAAATTGATACTATGACCAATTTCAAAATATAAGTTCTGATACCTCAAACCGTTTTTTTTTAAACAATATGTTTTTTTTTTAATTCTTACGTACTGACAGTGAACTTGTTGTTTTATTCATAATATCATTAAAACAATATGTTTCTTTTCTTAATTCTTAAAAAAAGAAAGCTAAAGTAAATACTAAACTTGTTGTTTTATTCATAATATCATTAAAACCTAGCATATAGCTTCAATGGCTAGCCTTCTAGGACCATGACCGCATTTTGCTGCTCCAAACTTATCTTCGGAAACATCAATGGAGCATGTTTCTTTCTCAACACATTCCTTAGTAAGAATAGAAGTGGCATTGTTATTTTCTTCACAAGTTCCCTTCTTAAAGGATCCACATTTGCCATATGGATTTCCAAAAGAAGCAAATTTGATACCGGAAATGGGTCTTCCATGGCAAGAAAGCTTAAGAATGTTCTTCTCATAAACATTGGCACAAACACTTCCATCTGGATTCCAAAAGAAGCAAATTTTGATCGATCGAATGCGGAAGCAATTCAATCGATTGGAACTTCTTCCGGTCGAACACAATAATTGTAGTCGATCGAATGATGTCTGCAAATGTTAAAACAAAATAAAAACGTGAGTGTAAGCAAATAATAAAAAGCGTCAGGAAGTCAAGAAATGCATCAGGGAGTCATGGTTCGAATTATATATTCAGGGTAGTAGCTATGCAAATATTCTAGAAAGGCTATATAGTTGAAATCACTAAAGTTCGATTATCCTTATGGTCAGACTTAACCGGTCTAATTCAATTGACATCCTAGTTAACTCTTTCTTCTGAAAGAGAGGCTCTGGCTTGATCAATCAACCAAACTAATCATTAGGTGTAAGAAATCAATTTTTTACTTTAGCAATGGATATTAAAGCTTTCAATATCAAGTTTTGGATCTCTTACTCTAAGTTGTGTATAAGTAGTTGTGTTATCCTATGATATAATTTAAATCTGATAAGTAAGTAAGCCTAAACTAGTCATTGCATAATCCTATTGCCTATCTACCTAACCATGAATTCCCTTAGCAAAACCTTATACCTAAATATGAAACTACTCAAACATGCTTGAAGAACATAATAACAATGAAAATTGCATATAAATCAATAATGGTTCAGAAAGGCTTCTCTGAATTTGCAGAGACAAAGATTACAAACTTCTATCTTGACAACAATACCAAAGTAAAATAAAAGAGAAAACAAGTGAAAGAAAACTATAATACTATTTCTCCTGGATGCTAGTGAAATTTGTGGATTTCGTGTTGTTTCTTCTGCTCTGGTGCTCTTGTATTTATAGTGGAGAGGTCGTGCAAGAAGTTGAGTGGAATCAGGAAGTAGATAGTGATAAGAATCCAAAATTTTGGACTTATCATTGGATGAATGATCAAATAACAAAAGTATATTCGATCGATGTTATCTATAAAACGTGTCTTTAATATCTCCTGAATCTCTTCTAAATATTTGCAACGAATCATGATAACTCCTAAATGGCAACGGTTTTTATCTGATAATGTTTTGGAAACTTCTAGAGAATATATGGGCCTCGTCGGTCGAATTCCTTAGGCAGCATCGATCGAATGGGCCTTCGTCACCAATGGGCTGAACTCCTTGCTCATGAGGCTAAATGACTCGATTCCAAGCTCATGTGATAAATGACTCACGTGGCTTGATTGTCTTAACTCCTCATTTCAATCCAAATTAAACATCTTCTTCATCCGAGTCTGGACTTATGTTGTTGAATTGTTGAACTCGGTAGAAAATGCCCATTTCTATCCTAAAAAGCCATATTTTCACAAAACCACTTTTGAAACAGAAAAAATGTGAAATTCAATAGTTTTAGTCTTAAATCAAGTGGTTTCTTTAAGAAAAGCACCGAAAAACAATACTAGAAAGCAGTAAAATATCACCCCTATCATTACATATCAGAAACTTGGGATCTTGCATTGTATGGGTTCTCTAGCTGGAAAAAAAGTAATTTGCTATTCTCAGGTATGAAGACCACAAGTAGGGAAGCGATACTAAAAACCACAACTTTAGCTAAAGAATGGACAAATAGCCAAGAGACTACAACAACTAAGACACGGAAGACTAAAGCAAAACAAGAACATAGGGAGTGGAACTGCCACCATTATCCAAACCGATGCTGCCTGGAACGAGAAGGAAACAACTACGGGAGTAGGATGGGTAGTACTACACCTCGACAAAACACTGCAAGCAAGTGTGAAGATATCCGTCAAGTTCGTCCATCTGGCACTGCTAGCGGAGGGTCTAGCACTTAAAGAAGCTCTGTTTCAAGCCAAAGAAAGAGGACAGTCGAACCTGCAAATGGAATCAGACTCCCTCCAATTAATTACAGCAATAAACGCCGATGGAACTCTCCTCGGTCACCATAGCACCCTAGAAGACATAAAGAAGATCGGACACGAAATCGACGATGTTACTTTTGTTTGTATCCCCCTGTCTGAAAACACTAAAGCTGATGTTGCAGTTAAACTTGCCTTAAACTCTTTCTATTACATGATTGAAAGCAACTTTTCTGATAATAATAAAACTAAAAATTAAAAAAAAAAAAAAAAACATGTCACATAATCACATGGAATGCTGATTAAATAATGTCAATTTTTATTTATGACATGTTGAAATTTAGTTGGTTAGTGATAACAACTACTTTTTATCTTTTTTTTTTCTTTTTCTTTTTTTCACTTTTTAAAAGATTTTTGCTTCATAAAATAAAGGAAAACTAGGCTAGTTTGCCCACACCTTGTGCGGATTCGAATATAATCGATAAAAAAATTAAACTTTGTTTTGTGGTATTCCGAAAGAAGAGCACAAAAAACGTAAGTGCATTCCATGACAAGCTCTCGTAAAATAATCTTGTCAAATGAAAAAAAGTGTTTGGCAATGAAAAAAAAACAAAATAAATAAGAACTTGTTGAATACTTTCGTGTAAACCACGTTCATGGTTTTCTTTTGATCCTTTCCGTCCTTGTCAGTAATTAGAACTTCAAGTCCGGTCCTGGACTTAACTCAGGATAACGCGACATAGAATTGTCCATGTGAGAACACTAACCTGGGTAGATATATTCCAACACTTTCAAATGATTGGCCTTGACTTTTATTTATCGTCATTGCGAAAGTTAAGTTGACAGAGAACTGTCTGCTACGTATTCTGATAGGAAACTTTCCATACGGTGGTGTCAAATACATCTGTGGTATTAAGACCTTCTGACCTTTCATCTTATCACTTCCGGTTATGATGACAACTTCGAGCATAGGACGTTGCATCTGAGTAATTATCAGCCGTGTTCCATTGCATAGTCCACCCTTTGGATCAATATTTTACATACACATTACAGGAGCACCAATTTTTAACTTCAATTTGTGTTTTGGTAACACGGATACGCGGATGTCATTAAGGTACTCGACGGGTAAAAACGTTAGGGTCAACATCTTCAGGATTAATACTGTCTGAGCTAATCTAAACTTTCTCTGCACCTAAAAATATAAAAATTAAATACCAATCTTAAATTTTTAAAACTATGAGAATGTGTAAGCACATCGTAATAAAAAAATGTAACTGTATTTTATTAAGAATTAAATAATGACTATATGTTTTGGTAATTATTATTATTATTATTATTATTATTATTATTATTATTATTAT
>OVAP01007445.1:0-10776 GCA_900406295.1 Aurinia saxatilis
GAATATTTAAAAAAAAATTTAAAAATTTTTTAAAAAAAAAAAAAAAAAAAAAAAGTTAAAATACTGGAAAGCATATTCGTAAGAGGAGTTTGGACTTAGCCTTATTTTGGATATCATGAGTCGGTTATCGTTAACCGGAGTCAAACCGACATCGATCGAGTTATAGTGATAATGAAAAATATTTCCACTAAACAACATTCGTTAATAGAAAAGTGCACATAACCTGCTATTATGTATCACTAAGAAAATGTTTTCTTTTTATTTATTTTTTTGGGCAGGAATGTATTCTTTTTATAATTCACTGTAAACAGAGAGAAAAAACAAAAATGACCTCACGTGCAGAAGAACCAAACTAATAAGACCTATGTCTCATTAGTTTCACTTTCACCTCACTCACTAAATTCTTATTTGACTAAAAGAAAAGAGAAGATTTTGAAGAAGACACTTTTTCACTTTTGTCTTTTATTTGAATAGTCTCATACGGAAGTGGGAGTTAGTAGGTGCTCCGGTCCGTGTTCATGTTTTTTTGTTTTGGCAGTCTCTTTTCAAATATCGAATCATTAAACAGTTTTCAAAGATTTTTGATTGTTTCTAAGTTTCTCTTTCTTTTTTCCCTTTTTTTTGGTTAAAGATCTGATTTTGATTTTTTTTTTTGTTGGATGTTGGATGTTGTACTGAAAGCTCCTCTTAAACGAGAATTTATTGCCGACCAAACCTCTCCGACAAAAACAAAAAAATCACGTCTTTAAGTACTAGTAGTGATTCTTCTTCACTGTGTCTCGATTTTACTAGATTTGGGGATTTTTTCCAAATGGGTCTGTGTCATTCCAAAATCGATAAGAGTAAGGAGACTGCTGGAGGAGCTGCAACAAGCACCGCCGCAACTATCACGGCGGAGAAACTAGGCTCCGGGAGGCGGCGGAGGCCGAGAGATTTGTATAGCGGCGGTGGAGGTGAGATCGATGAGATTCAACAAGTGGAGGGTCGGCTTGTTAGTAATGGTTCAAGTGAGATTGCTTGTCTCTATACACAACAGGGCAAGAAAGGAACTAACCAAGACGCCATGCTTGTCTGGGAGGTTCGTGTCTCTTAAAGTTCACTTCTTTTGGGGTTTTGTTGTCATTGTGATTAAATGTTGGATAAAGCTAGCTATTGATTCTGTGTTGTTTATCTTCTTCTTGTGATGTGACAACATTTTTCAGAATTTTTGTTCGAGAAGTGATACGGTGTTATGTGGTGTATTTGATGGACATGGTCCGTTTGGTCATATGGTTGCAAAGAGAGTTCGTGATAAGTTACCTTTCACATTATCTACGCAATTGAAAATGAGCTCCTCTGTGATGGAACAAAGCGGCTCCAAGGATGGACTAGAGACTGCGACTTGTGTTGATGAAGAGCAATGTTGTGAGTTACAGCTTAGTGAGAAGGACGGGAAGGTATATCCTGAGATGTATCTCCCGCTGAAACGGGCGTTGCTCAAGACTTGTCAACAGATGGATAAAGAGTTGAAAATGCATCCAACCATCAATTGTTTCTGCAGCGGAAGTACCTGTGTCACTGTGATCAAACAGGTGACAGTCTCTGGTCACTGGTTATTTACTCTCATTGGCTCTGTATATTAACTGATACGAGTGTTCCTTTATAGGGTATGGATCTGGTGGTGGGAAATATTGGCGACTCGAGAGCCATTCTTGCGACAAGAGACGAAGACAATGCTCTGACCGCTGTACAGTTAACTATAGACTTGAAACCCGATTTACCAAGTATAAACCTCTTCCCTTTTGTTGTCACAGTTGATCATTTTGGAAAAAAAACAGTTTTAACTTTCTTCTCTATGTACTTGCTTTAGGTGAATCCGCACGAATTCAGAAATTTAAAGGTAGAGTATTTGCCTTACAAGATGAACCTGAGGTTGCGCGTGTATGGTTACCGAACAGCGATTCACCTGGTTTAGCAATGGCTCGAGCTTTTGGGGACTTCTGTCTCAAAGATTACGGTCTAATCTCAGTTCCAGATATCAACTACCGTCGCCTCACTGAAAGAGATCAGTTTATCATTCTAGCCACTGATGGGGTACAGTAAAGGTTTCTTCTTCTTGCTGGTTTTTATCGAAATTTGTGTAGCTAAAATGTATGTTGCGCAATTGAAGGTGTGGGATGTTTTGTCGAACCAAGAAGCTATTGATATTGTGGCTTCAGCTCCTAGTCGACACACTGCGGCTCGTGCTCTAGTTGACACAGCTGTTCGAGCATGGAGGCTCAAGTACCCAACTTCCAAGAACGATGACTGCGCTGTAGTATGTCTCTTTCTTGAAGATTCCACAGCAGCAGCATCCATGGAAGTTTCAAAAACCATTAATCATTCACACAAAGTTTCTACAGAGAGTGTTACTACTGCACCAAGCAAAGACTTTGAGAAGAAGGGAGAGGCTTCAACAGGAACAGACGAGATTGTACCTGTTTGGGAGATAAATGAAGAAAAGACACCTGAGAGTTGCAGGATTGAGTCCAAGAAAACAACACTAGCAGAATGTATATCAGTTAAGGATGATGAAGAATGGTCGGCGTTGGAAGGCTTAACTAGAGTCAACAGTCTCTTGAGCATTCCTAGGTTCTTATCTGGTGAGCTAAGATCAAGTAGCTGGAGAAAATGGTTGTAAATCATCAACTCAAAAGTTATCAAGCAAACAGACCCTGATTTTCATTTCATGATTGTTTTTCTTCCAATGATGACATGAAAATCGGTTCTAACAAATGTCACACAATGTTCGTTCATTGTTTCATATAGCGAACTTAAGACGAGTTTCTTCGTTGAACATATATTTTGTCTCTGCGTTTTACTTGCTACCAGTTCTTTAATCTTCGTGAAAACAACAAAATAGTGAAAACTGCACACAATATATATACTACTTGAGGGTTCTTACAACAGAAGAGGAATGAAAACACAAGCACAAATGTGGAAGTAGGAGATTGACCGAGTCGTTTCACACAAAGTAGGCAAGTGAACTAGAGAGAAACTTGTAAGCTCTCTAATGTCGGTCTTACAGATACTTAACCAGCAGCCATATTATAACAGCAAGACCAACGATCCCGAGCACAGATAGGAGCATTGACATGCAAGAACAACCACTTTTCATATTCTTGTTCATGACAGCAAGGTTCTTCTGCACTCTCTGTGATAAGAAACACAAACAGAATAAATCAATGCCTTTAGTTAATCATTATCTTAGTACAATGTGGTTTTTGGTAGAGCAAAGACAAAACATACTACCACTAGATCAATATTTACTTTGATGAAAAATCAATTCGTTTAATCCATGAACCGACTTAAGCTCATGACTCAACAAACTAATTTCTTGAAATATTTAAGAGTTGAAGGATTTATACCCTTAAGCGAGAGTCAGTAACATCCACATGGTAGTCTAAGTCCTCCTGCATACAACCCGGATTCATCACCATAATGAACTACCAAATCAAGGCAGTAAAACAACAATGAAAATCAAATAACATACGATAAGCCTTGTCTGCAAACTAAGCTCTTCATTGACAGCTAGAGCAATGTGTTTGGTACTCATGACTGTTTCCTCCAACTGCTCAAGTCCTTCATCTTGTTCTACTCGCAGAAAGAAGAAAATAATTAATGGAGAAACTAATCCACAAGAAGTCAACGTCTGTATTATGTTTACTACGATAAGCAGCATACCTCTCATAACTTGCCGCTGAAACCCGACAATTCCTTGGTTATCCATGCCACTAACTCTATTCATGACATCATCCGACTTTATTTCCGACCCAAGCAAGCTATCCCTATTAGCAAAGTTCGACATGTTCAAAGCATTCGCCATCTGGTTCGCTTTCGACCTCAAATTCCCAACCATATCCTTGCGACGGTTCATCTCTTTCTCCGAACTGTGTCAGTAAGTAAATGTCCATATCAAAAGAGATAAGTCTACAGCCTTAATTGTCATAAGCAATCAAATTAAACTTAAAGAGGCTTACATAGGTTTCCCATGGATTTTAGCAAGAAGAGACTGCAGACTATCTAATCGGGTTCCGAAAATGGTGATCTTTCTTCGTATAGCCGAAGCACGACGTTGAGCATCAGGTCCTGTCACACCAGATGCACTCCTTTCTGATATCATCCCATTTATCTCCTCCGAGAGTTTCAAAGCCTCGTTGTATTCTTTCATCCATGAATCCGACGAAGACGCCATTGCTCTGATTCCTACATAAACCAAAAAAAGCTAATCAAAGCCAATACTAACTAAAATTTATATAATCACTTTCAGAAAAATTGCAAATTGACGTGCATAATCATCCACAAAGCTAAAAAATTTCAAATACCCAGGATCAAGAAGTTGATGATTTTGGAAGATCGGAGCAATTCAATAACAGATATAACCCCAATCAATGTACTCGAAAAATTGACCTAAAGAACATCGATAAGAGAATTAAATTGCTTACCAAGGACCTCTGATTAGACCCGTAGATTTCGCGGAGCTCGTATCTATGTAAGAATCTGCTTACTTTGTAGTCGCCGAACCACCGTGAATCGGAGGAAATGGAGTTTCCGTCGAGAAAATGAGATTTTTTTTGGTATATGAAGACGAGAGTAAAAAACGACGCCGTTTTTAACTTGTGAGTGTACAAAGTTTGGGGGTTAATAACGATTTAATAAAATAGGAGTTAAATAACATAACACATATATAAATAAAGGACTAAATTAGAATTTAGAGAACTTTTCGACCCATTATAGTGGATCTATCCATTTTTCGATTTCCATTGGCTTGTCTTCTTCATTTCCAGAATCTTGCTCTGCTCTCTCACTGTCTTTGCCTCCATCGTCAATAGATCGAATCTGATCACTATCCCTTCTTCGATTCTTCCTTCGTTATCGTTAACAGTGTTTAATTTCCGTAAACAAGGTCGGTTTTGAAGACTAATTTTGGTGTTCTACAGCAAGTTTCGAGAAGGGGATCGCAAAAAAAAACACATTTTTCATTCTCTCGAGTTTGATTCATGTAAGTCATCTTCCTAAATTTGAATCTTAGATCCTTTCTCGTAATTTTGCAAAATAGTATAAGGATTTATGTTTGTACTCTTGTTTTGCAGGGATATAGAACAATCTATAATCCCAGGTTTACCTGATGATTTAGCTTTGAGATGTTTAGCTAAGCTTTCTCATGGATACCATGGAGTCCTAGAGTGTGTTTCTCATGGTTGGAGAGATTTAGTTCGTAGTATTGATTACTCGAGTTACAAAGCTAGAAACGGATGGTCAGGGAGCTGGTTGTTTGTGCTCACGGAACGTTCGAAGAATCAGTGGGTTTCTTATGACCCTGAAGCTGATCGGTGGCATCCGTTGCCTAGAACTAAAATTGTTCAGGAGGGATGGCATCATTCTGGTTTTGCGTGTGTTTGTGTTTCGAATTGTCTTCTTGTCATCGGGGGTTGTTATGCGCCTTCCGTGTCGTCGTTTCCTCATCAGAAGCCTGTTGTTACGAAGGATGTTATGCGGTTTGATCCGTTTAAGAAAGAGTGGAGGATGGTTGCGAGTATGCGAACGCCCAGGACTCATTTTGCTTGTAGTGCTGTCTCTGGGAAGGTTTATGTTGCTGGAGGTCGTAATTTAACACATTCTAGAGGGATTCCATCTGCTGAGGTTTATGATCCTGTGGCTGATAGGTAGTTTTCTTCACTCATGTGGTTCTTTTGATTGTGTAATTTATGATAAAACGATATTATTGGCATAAAGAATCTCAACAATGTACATTTTTCTATGGTGGGAAAGATTTACATTCTGTTAAGTTTTTCTTATGTTTAACTAGAGAAGCTATCAAATTGGAGTCTGACATAGCAGTATTGCAGATGGGAGGAATTACCAGCGATGCCTAGACCACAGATGGACTGCTCGGGGTTATCTTACAGAGGCTGCTTTCATGTTCTGAGTGACCACGTGGGATTTGCAGAGCAAAATTCTTCAGAAGTTTATAATCCGTTAAACATGAGTTGGTCCACCGTGGAGGATGTCTGGCCTTTCTCTAGAGCCATGCAGTTTGCTGTTCAGGTGATGAAAAACGATCGAGTGTACACGATTGTAGATTGGGGAGAAAGCTTAATCAAGACTAGGGATACAGACGAAGGAGAATGGTATAATGTTGGTTCAGTTCCTTCTGTTGTTCTTCCTGATCATCCGAGAGAGTTGGAAGCCTTTGGATATGGGTTTGCAGCTCTAAGGGATGAGCTCTACGTTATAGGAGGCAAGGTGCTTAAATGGGAAGAATCAGGGGCAGGGAGATTTGACATTGTGAGACTGCCCGTTGTGAGGGTATGTAACCCTTTGGATAGGCCTTTGAATTGGAGAGAGACCAAACCAATGTGCATTCCAGCAGGCGGGTCCATCATCGGTTGTGTATCCTTGGAAGAATCTTCTCCGCTTTTACCAAGGTGATATAATCTTTCTGGATGCATAAATTATTACAGTTGGTTCTTCATTGTTGCATGATCAAAATAAAAATGTAATAAAATGGAGCCATGGAAAGCACTTGGTTTTCACTAATATCTGCTTTAATCTTTTCACAAGTAAGTATGGCCTTTTTATTGGATCATTTCTCCTGCAGAAGTCTTGCATGGTTTACTTACAAAAATAATTAAAAATTAGCTTGTACATTTGGTTTGCGGTCTATCATGGTTGCATATTTCCAGGGTATTGACACTTTTTTTATTATTCTTCCTTGTGTTGTAGCTGACTCGTATCCGTGGGACGTCCAAGTGTGTTCCTTGATTGAGAAGCATCTGGTGTAATACTCACAACACAGACAACGGACACTTGGGCCATCTGGAAACCATGTTCGTGGAAGCAGTTGTTTATAAGAAACCAGGTTACCAGAGAAGTCAACCTATAAGTCATTTATCTTCTAAGCAAAAAAATTTCCACAGTTTTACGTAAAGTGAGTTTAGAATGTCATGCTATGAGATGATTACTACAAGAAGGTAACCAGTGGATGGTCAGACCATCATCATGCCATATTTGGAATTAGACTTGGACTTGTGTACATAATAAGATTCATGTTTTTTCAGTGTTAGTGAACTTATTTTTATTATGGATCCATTTGGCCTACAGAGAGGTCTATCATATGTATAGACCAAACAGGTGAAAGATAAATTATGAGTAATACAAATGGTTTGCTTCTTTTGTGTCTTATTTGTTTCCTTGATTTTGCTACATAGTCTTATGAATTGCAGATAGATGTATATTGGATGAAGTTATGGACGAAGATGTTGATTGCCTGTCATTCTTTATTGATGTAAAATGTCTTTGGGGGGTGAAGAGTATTGATTTTCCAGTCACTGTACCTTGTGAGGCATGATTGGTTTTGAGTCCAGTGAGAATGAGCTGTTTTAAATGACTATGTCCGGAGAAGAGTAACTTAGTGACACTGACTCTGGTATTGCGATCTGGATGTGTGCATGCTCTTTACCGTTATGTGCTTGGCTTTGAGTGTCTCTTCTCTTGGATTGCATCCTATCCAATTCAATAAATACGTCTCTCATGGTAGGGCGATGTATTGAGTTCAAGCTCAAACACCTTCTTGCTAGGCTGGCTACTGCAAGGACCTCCTCTTGATCATATTCCTCCTTGATGCGAGCATCGAGAATCTCATGAAGTTTGTCGTTTCTCATGGCGTCGAGGAAGTAACCTCCCAACATTCTGACTTCTTGTGGCCTCAGAAGGGAGACTGGTTTTCCTCCAGTTAAGAGCTCAATGAGCACAACCCCAAAGCTGTAAACATCACTCTTCCCTGTAAAGTGGCCCGACTGGAAATACTCTGGGTCTACGTATCCAACTGTTCCTTGCACTAATGTCGTCACATGAGTATCCTCTATAGGAACAGATCTTGAAATACCGAAATCTGACACTTTTGCGTGGTGCTTTTCATCCAATAAGATATTTGTTGACTTGATATCTCTGTGATAAATTGGGATTGAGGCGGCTGAATGCAGGTAGGAAAGAGCATCTGCTACTTCACACGCAATGCAGAGACGGACTTTCCAAGTCATTGGGAAATCTTCTGATGGATTTTGAAGATGATCGAAAAGGCTTCTATTTGGAATGAACTCATACACCAACACAGGTACCTCCGTCTCAAGACAACATCCTAAGATCTTGACAACATTTCGGTGATTAATCTGCGACAAAAGGATGATCTCATTGATGAATTCCTCAAGATTCTCCTTTTCCAATGCTTTGGACTTCTTGACAGCGACAATCATTCCATCTTCCAACATTCCCTTATAAACTGTACCTTGGCCGCCTTGCCCCAGTATTCTGCTAGGGTTGAATTTGTCAGTTGCCTTCTCCAGGTCATCGGAGGTTAACAGATTAGTTCTGTTGACACTGCCTTGAAGGAGGGATGTTTGTTGCTCTAACAACAAACCTCCATTTCGTTTGAAGAATTTCCTCTTCTGCTTGGCTGCTTTCCGCTTTCTGTTGACCTTGCATAGCAACCACGTTCCAACGACCAAAATCAACAATCCAGAACTTAGAGTTCCGCCTGAAGAAGAATCTTAGAGCATTGTAAGTTGCTCTGTTCGATCAGTTTCAAATTCAAATAAAAAAACGACGGGATTATATTAACTTGCCTAAAATGGCTGGCCATATTTTCTCACATCTGTATGATCCAGGTACATTCACACACTTGTGCTTCCCACACACCGGATACAGAGTTGCACATTCATCAATGTCTGTGGACAAACAAAGCATTACAAAATTTGATGAAGGCTATGCACAAGCTCTTTATCCAAACTGAGAAAGAAGTTTATACACACCTTGGCATCCAGCAGGTAAATAGGGGTTTCCTTCATAACCATCTTCGCAGCTGCATTGGTATTTAAATCGATCATCTGTGCGTATTACGCTTGTACTTTTCTCACAATGTGTGCCCTCTGGAAAGATCGGGGGAGCTTCAAGACGCCATTCTAGATCCATTGTCAGCGTAACTCCGTCTGTTAGATCAGGAGAATCGTATGCGTAGGTATTGAAGTCCTCTCGTGACAAGTAGGCCAACTGGCATCTGTTTTTACCGAGGTCCAGTTTCTCCACAGTGGAGTCAAAGGCTTGAAGACCAGGCGGTATTTTGGTCTGGCAGCATCTATAACCCACGCACCTGGTGCCAGCATCTTTGTAATTCCGTGTCTCGTTCCCACATCTCGCCTCACATCCGATGATCTGTGACCCTGTGCTTTGCATCATGGCTTTGATGTTACATCCAACAGCTGTGAACTGATTATTGTCTGATATGAAGAAGGGACTGCCCGTGAGATTCAAAGGCGGTTCATCCTTTACTCCATCAGAACAGCCCGAACGTTTCGCTGGACTATCAATTTGAAACTTGTTGCTCTTGTCATGACGACCGGTCCAGTAGTTTTCTGCAAGGGAAAACGATTGAACGTCCCGTCCGATGCTTGGCAGGAAAGGAAAAGAGGGGTATGATGAGTGATTGCAGACAACCTCGTACCATTTGTCCTTGTAACAACCTTTGCCTATCCCAAAAGGGTAAGGAACACGAGCACCAGCACGATAGCATTGGTCTATGCAATTTGGTAGTGCAATAGGGAAAGTAAGAAGATCAGCTGCGCATCCACGGATTCGAAACAGAAGCAATACAAGAAACAAACGTTTCAGAGCACAATTCATCTTCTCTCTTTGACTCTCTCACCACACACAAGTAAGATCATTAATTCAGATCATAATACTGTCTTATCTATTGTCTGCTTTCTTTGACTTTCTTCGTAATCATTGATGAAAGGAGCCATGGTAGTGTATTTTATTTTATTTTAGTTGCATCAACGAAGATTTTGACTGTGATACAGACTGTCGATTCCAAATTTGTGAAATTTTTCATCACCATTATCAGAGACTGGTCCCATATCTTGGCAGATATGCCGCGTTGGTATATCTTGACAGATATGCCGCGTTGGTATAAAAAAAACGAAACCCAACCGAAATATTCTTCATGTTGAGAAATCAAAAGTCAGAGAAAGGACGAAGGGATTAAAAATGTGATGTTTAATATAATTAAAGTGGATCCCACTATCATTATGTAACCACAGTAATTTCTGCTTTTTACCTCTATATAAACGATCGAAATATCGAATGTTTTATACAATTGAAAACACAACTTTCTCTCTGATATAAAATTTCTTTTTCCTTCTCGTTCATTTTATTTATCAGTGTCTTATTCCCACCCGGGTATAAATTTTTTTGTTTTTATTTGTATTTTTATTCTTATAAAATTGTATTATTATTATAACACGTTATCAGCACGATCACTCTATGATTAAGCTGAATAAACACCTATATATTAATATACTATATATATTATTATACACGCGGATATTATTCCCATAATAATTTTATGTGGTTGAGTATTACATCACTATTCACTTATTATTACCAGGAGCGGTTTGTCCCCTCCCAATATTATTTTACTATTCATATATCATGGTTGTTATACACACCATAACTATATATATTATAATGGACGGCTGAGCCGCGTTATTATTTTTCTTTTCCTATANAAGCCGCGTTATTATTTTACTTTTCCTATACATTGGTTGTTCAATGCACCATAACTATATATATATATATATATATTATAATGGACGGCTCAGCCGCGTTATTATTTTACTTTTTCTATACATTGGTTGCTCAATGCACCATAACCAGTGGCGGAGCTAGAATTTTTTTTAACCGTGGTAAAAAAATATATATATA